>PVKP010016771.1:0-47473 GCA_004027715.1 Plecturocebus donacophilus
GAACCGCCCCCTCCACCCGCAGCCGCCGGCGGGCCGCTCGTGCGCGCGGGCGCGCGCGCCTCTCAGCCCCGGCCCCTCCTCCCCTGCCCTCCCCGGAGCCGCTGCGCATGCCCACTCCCCCGCTCCCCGCGACCCGCCGCCCTCAGACAACCGGTCGGCCCCAAAGCCCTCCTCCTCGCTCTCCCCTCGCGCTCCAGCGCGCGTGGCTGACGGCGCCGAGCGTCGGCCCGCAGTGGGGCGGAGGGAAGCGAGGCCTACGTCACTGGCGCCACCGCCGGGCCTTGCTGCTGATTGGGTGCTCCAAGGGAACCGCCTCCACGCCCCCCACCCCCGGACCCCAGGCGCGCGCCCTGGGAGACCTGAAGACTGGAAGGTGCGCGCGGTTCGGGCGGTGTGGGCGGTGCGGGTGCCAGCGCTGGAGGAGCAGCCCTGACCCACGGAGGGGCTGCGGAACTCGGTGAGGTGGATGCTGTGACAGTTCATATTTTTGCTTTAAAATGTAATGCTTTTGGTAAAGATGCTTACGTATAACTTTTTTTAAAGGTGTAAATATCTCAACCTTTAGATATATGTATTTGAGGGTTTTTTTTTTTTTTTTCTGAGCGTGAATCAAATGACCTAGATAGGTCACTTACTTGCAGAATGCATATTAAAACACCTAAAACACAAATACCCCCGCGTTATCATTCTGCCAGTGCCTCTTCCCGCTGCAAGAACTTGGGCCTCCCAGGGTTCCAGGTCCTGCCATCACTTGTTTACTTTAGGGTTGGCAGGTGTCCTAATCCTCAAGGCCATCGCCATCTCTAGCCCCACCTTTTTTTGGTGATAGTATTCTTTTGTCTAAATTTTGTCTGTTATTTTTTTCTCTCGGACTTAAACTAGATCTCTCTCCCTATGCTTTGCTGTTTTTCTTCATGTCCATCGCTAGACAGAGGAGCGTCTAAGATCCAACTACAAGTTAAACTCGAAATTTGGAACCTTTTTACTTTACAAAATAAAAATTTAAGTTTTAGCAATAACATAAGTATGCACTAGCCAACCCCTACCCCCACCTTTTCCAACCCCTCTGCCATCTGGATAAAGAAAAATTTACAAAGAGAAGTGAAGAAATACCTGCTGTAGCTAAATCATAAAGTATATTTGGCAAAGCACTGAAGGGTTGAATTACCTGTGAAATGGTGCTCTTGGCTTTAAAATAATATTTATATATACACCACTTTAAAATAATATCTACATATACATATTTATTTCCACTTTAAAATAATATTTACATATACACATTTATTTCCTCGTTTATTTGCATTTTCCTTTTGATGTCACAACACAAGAAAAAGAAATTTTTGCACCATTAATAAGAATTGAGCCAAAACTCATAATGCAAAGTTTATCTTCCTCCTAAAATTTAGACTTAATTAGATCTAATAATTTAAGATTACAGAATATCAAACATAAAAGAGGCTTTAACATTTTTCTAATTTATTTATCTTACAGATAGGGAAACGAATTCTGTGAATTAAGTGACTTTGGACAGAGATAACAGCACTTCAGAGCTCAGTTTCTGAATTCCTGGTCTATTATTCTTTCTAGCAACCACATTATCTTTCTTAACCCACTATTAACTCCCTAACTTGGAGATTCTGGTAAGTCCAGGTTACCTAATGATATTCTTAAGGGACTTGGCGTTACATAATTAGTGATGTTAGGGAATGTGACCACGTTCAGTGAAGGCTTCACAGCAAACCCACTGAGCAGGAGCTCACTAAACTCTCATATTAGAAACCTTTAGTTAGTTTACGTTCTAAGGATTGCACACTATTATTTAAAACATAGTAGCATGCAGTAAAAATATTCAGAACCTGGGACAGTGCCTGGCACATGCACCATAAATATTTGTTGAATGAATCACTGAATGATCTTCCTAGAAAAGTCAGCATTATTCTTGTTCTGAATAAATGTTTTTAACAGAATCCAAGTGTTCATGTCAGGAAATGAGAGAGACACAGAAATGAAGCCTCAAGCCAGTGATGCTCTTTGCTACCCAACAACATTTCCCCTGCTCTTCTGTTCAGTTTAATTGGTGTCTACATTTATTTGGCATCTACTGTCTGTAATGTTCTGTGAAAGGTGTTATCTGTAAGATTTGAAGATCAGATCCCTACTCTCTAGGCTATATAACTTAGGTTTGCCTTGATAAAGATAAGGGTACTGGCTACATTGGAAGCCTATATCTTTAAGGGAATTGTACATTTTCCCAACAGCCAGAGTTATGAAACCCAAAACTGAATTAATACAAATGAAAGTTTTGGAATTTCTTTCCTACAGATTTTTGATATTGAATTAATACACCAATTCAGGAATGGTTTTAGTCACATTCCTGTTGGAAATCAGGGAATACCCCAAGTGAATGCAAAAGTTTCTTTTCAACTCTGTGTCCTTCAATGTGAAACAATTCACAAACATAATTCATAAACCAAAATTATTTTCACACAAAAATAAGGGAACACCCATTAGCCTTAGTCATTTTAAAAAACTGTCCAGAGACAACCTAGAGGAAAGCTTTTAAAATCAATTAAAATATAAAATGATACTGATCCTTTGAGAAAAACATTTTCAGGTATCTTTTCAGCAGCGCTCCACTCTACTGGTACCAATTTACTGTATTAGTCCATTTTCACACTGCAGATAAAGTCATACCCAAGACTGGGCAATTTATAAAGAAAGAGGTTTAATTGGACTTACAGTTCCATGTGGCTGGGGAAGCCTCAAAATCATGATGGAAGGAGAGGAGGAACAAGTCCCGTCTTACTTGGATGGTAGCAGGCAAAGAGAGAATGAGGAAGATGTAAAAGAACCTGATAAAACCATGCAGAGCCAAACTATATTATTCCTTCCCTGGCCCCTGCCAAATATCATGTCCTCACATTTCAAAAGTAATCATGCCTTCCCAACAGTTCCCCAAAGTCTTAACTCATTTTTCAGCCTTATCTCCAAAGTCCACAGTCCAAAGTCTCGTCTGAAACAAGGCAAGTCCCTTCTGCCTATGAGCCTGTAAAATCAAAAGCAAGTTAATTACTTCCTAGATACAATGGGGGTACAGGCATTGGATAAATACTGCCATTCCAAATGGGAGACATCAGCCAAAGCAAAGGAGCTACAGGCCCCATGCAAGTCCAAAAGTTCTGAAATGATCTTCTTTGACTCCATGTCTCATATCCAGATCACACTGATGCAAGAGTGGATTCCCATGGTCTTGGGCAGCTCTGCTCCTGTGGCCTTTGCAGGATGTAGACCCCTACCTTGGCTGCTTGCATAGGCTGGCGTTGAGCGTCTGTGGCTTTTCCAGGTGCACAGTGCATGCTCTCAGTGGATCTACCATCCTGGTAGACTCTGGAGGACACTGGCACTCTTCTCACAGCTCCACTAGGCAGTGCCCCAGTACAGACTCCATGCGGGGGCTCCAACCCCACCTAAAGTCTGAATGTGAAAGTAAGAAGAAAAAGATTCTGCTAAAATCACACACACATACTCTCTCTCTCTCTCTCTCTCTCTCACACACACACACACACACACACACACACACACACACAGAGACACGCATACACATGATCCTGCATTGTTAACATGCGAGATTCAGTTTTCCCCCCAAAAACCTTGTCTAAAAAGTACCCTGCATCCAGCCTGGCCATATTACAGATAGAAAGCCACACATAAAAAACAAAATAATGAGTTGATTAAACACCACCTGAAGATACAATACATAATTCACAATAAATTCTTAAAAATTATTTGATTGTTAAGCTAAACATAAGAAAACGTATGCCAAGAACAAAATGGTGAAAATGGTATTTCACTGATTTTAAGTAAGGTATTTTTATTGTGTGTAAGAACATTTGGGTGAGCTTTTCTAGGGATTTTTTTTTATACCATTTGCCCATTTTTCTTTTGGATAATTTATATTGTAAAAAATGTTATGTGTAGGAGCTTTTATATATTCAACAGATTAACCATTGTGATACATATTGTGTATTTCTTTTCTAGTTTGTCAGTTGCCTTTTAACTTCAACAGAAGTTTTCTTATCGTGCTGAAATTTCTGATATTTACATTGCCAGTCTTTTCTTTTACAGTATCTGAGTCTTCCATTATGCTTTAAAGATGTCTTCCTTTCTCTCAGATTTGATTTTTTTTAAAGTATCCTATATTTTTTTCTAGAAATATTGTAGGTTTTTTCTTGTTTGCACCTTTAGTCCACCTGGAATTTTTTTAATGTAAAGAGTTTGATAGAGATCCTGATTTTTTTCTAGATGGACACCTAATCGTCTCAAAACATTTATTGAATAATTGATCATTTTTCCACTGACCTAAACTATCTGATGTAGCATGAACAAAATTCCTATATATACTTAGGTGTATTTCTAGACTTTCTGTTACATCTATCTGTCTATGTGATGGCACCACACTATTTTTATTTGCTTTAACTGTATAATATGTGTTAAGTGTCCTTCTTTTGTACTCACTTTCACATTTTCGATTAATCTCAAATGTGTATTATTCCAGATGAACTTTAAAATTAGCTTTCTCATTCTAAAAATATTACTGGTTTTATTTTATTTTATTATTTGAGATAGAGTCTCTCTCTGTCACTCATGCTGGAGTGTAGTGGCATGATCATGGCTCACTGTAGCTTCAGACTCCTGCCTCAGCCTCCAAGTAGCTATGACTACAGGTGTGAGCCAACTTTTTTTTTTTTTTGTAGAGATGGGGTCACACTAAGTTGCCCAGGCTGGACTGGTTATATGTTAATTGGAATCATGTTAAATTTATAAATAAATTTAGGAGAAATTGAAAAGACTTTATCTACTCTTGTTCTCTTAAGAACTGTGATTTTGACAGATTATTGAATAGGTCGTTTTTTACATCTACGGATATGACCATGTTACTTTCTTCTTGGAACACAGTGAATTATATTAATATATTTCCTAATACACTTTCTTTGAATTTCTGTAATTAATGCCATTTGATCATGATCCCTTATTCTTTTTTATATGCTACTTAATTCTGTATCTTCATTGTTTGTTAGAATTTGGTCATCAGTATTATAAGTGAGAATGATCTGGAGTTTTCTCTATTTAATTTAGTTTTATCCCAATTATGTTGTGTTTGGCTTCATAAAAAATAATTAGGACGTTTTCCTTATTTGGATTTATATTTTTCTTAAATATTTGGTCAAATTCAACTGTGAAAATGTTTTCAATACTTTGGGGAAGGCAGCCCTTTCACAACTTTTGCTGTTTAGTATTTTTGTTTACATAGCAATTGGTGGTCCATCAAGTTTTTTTTAATCTTCTTAGTTCCTTTTTACAGTTTTTTTCATTTTGACCTATTTTTATCTATCTGATACAATTTTTAAAAATTATGTGCAGTGTTGATACCTCTCACAATTCTTTTAACTTTTCCAGTACCTTACTTATGGTGAATTAATATTTTATATTATTTTATCTTAATTGTATTTGTTATTCATTTTATATTTTTCCCAGTTAATTAGGTCTTAGGCTCATTAATCAGTTTCCCATTTTTCAGTATACTATTTTAGCTTTTTTTTTTCTTTATCATTATTAGTTTCTTCTGCTTTTCCTTGGATTGTTTTGCTGTTATTTTTTTGAATTTTATGTTAGCTTCTTGATTCACTTGTTTTTATTCTTTGTTTCTTAATATAGGTATTTAAGATTGAATTTACAATCTTGAGCACTTGTTTAGTTGTATCGCATAGCTTTTGACATGTAGTGTCTTATTAACATTTACTATTGATTGTCTTCTAGAAATTCTGCTATTTTAGTTTTGATTTCTATTTTGAAGTTATTTATAAGAGTTTCTTTAAAAATGTTTAGCTTCTGGGGCAACAGGATTCTATATTTGTTAGCAATTGATAGTGTTATATATAAATTTTCAGTGCCAGAAAAGAAGCAGCACTTGAATATATATTTCTTCAACAAGGCAGCTTACTTATATAAAAGGTGTGTCTCAGATGGAGTAATGGTGAGCACACACCTGGACAAGGGGGAGGAAGGAGTTCTTATTCCTGATGCAGGTAGCTCATATTGTTGTGTCGTTCCCCTATTGGCTAGGGTTAGACCACACAGTCTAAGCTAATTCTGATTGGCTATTTTAAAGAAAGCAGAGGTATGAGCTGGATTGGCAGCGTGGGTAGTTTGACAGGAAGGACAGTGACGGGACAGGTCAGAGCAGGTGACCAAGGGTGACTCAGGCCAAAGCAGGTGACCAGGGCAAGTGACTGGAGCAGGTGACTGGAGCAGGAGACTGGGATGAGTCAGGACGGAGCAGGGGACCGGGGTAACAGATGTGAACTACTGATTAGAACTGGTGGAAAATGTTTACCGAAACTACAAGGAAGTTAAACTTCGAAGTGGAGAATTAAAGAATAAGAGAGCGATCCAGGCTTTGTGGCTCACGCCTGTAATCCTAGCACTTTGGGAGGCTGAGGTGGGTGGATCACTTGAGTTCAAGAGTTCGAGACCAACCTGACCAACATAGAGAAACCCTGTCTGTAGTAAAAATACAAAAATTGGCCAGGCATGGTGGTGCATGCCTGTAATCCCAGCTACTTGGGAGGCTGAGGCAGGAGAATCACTTGAACCCAGGAGATGGAGGTTGCAGTGACCTGAGATCACGCCATTGCACTCCAGCTTGGGCAACAAGAGCGAGACTCCATCTCAAAAAAAAAAAAAAGAATAAGAGAGCTGAACATACCGACATACTGATTCTTTGAAAAGAAACTTGGAGTTCACTATATCTAATGATAGTTTAATTACAATTTAGTTTACTAGTTCTACTTCTTGGAACTTACTGAATTTTTTTTTCTTTTTCTAGCCCAGCATAGGCTAATTTTGGTAAGTGAGCACATACACAAAAAGTATACTTTCTGCTTTTAGGAAATAGTGTTGGTATACATGAATAAGCTCTACCATATTAGTTGTTACTAAAGGTCTTCTATAGTCTTACCTATTTTTGTTCATGAGGTCTGTCATAGGCTGTATGTGAGTTTTTAGTAGCCCATGCTGCAAACAAAGAAGCCTTAAATCTCATTGGCTTGAACAGCAAATCTTATTTCTTGCTTGTGCAGCATGAGGACTGCAGATTGGTTGCTGTTCAGCTGGGGTCTGCTTGATTCAGCTCAGAGAACTCCACAGGTCTTCTCATTTCATACCTGAGGCTGAGGAAGATGTCAAGCTCTGAGTACATGCCATGCTCATGGTATAGGCCTGGAACCAGGGCTACAATGAGACATTTTATGGGTATGGTTCGTGTTTCCTTCGTTTTGTTTATGTGTTCCTTATAATTTGAAAGAATTCGTTTTGTTTTTATGTTTTTATAGTAATCTCTACCACCATAACTAATATATGCTTCATCCTCTGTTTAGAATGTATCTAGTGACCATTCACGCTCAGCAATCCTAAAATTATGTAACTCCACTTCTTTACAACCTGCTCTTCCTCCCCTTCTCCATCAGATTATAACAGAGTATACATTTTTTTCTACTTCTTATCTCTACAGCTAAACTACCTAAGTTTTAATCCTGATTTTATTGCTTTGCCAGGTGTGAACAGTCAACATTTAGTGAGTTACTTAACCTCTGTAACTTTCAGTTTTCTCCTCTGTAAAGTGTGAATGCTAATATTCTATGTATAATATATGTTATTAATTATAGATAGTATGTATTTAATTATAATATTTCCTTGAGCTATTTTGAGGATCAAAGTATTTAGTATTTAAGTGTTTTGAGTGGAGTCTGGAGCAGTAAATATTCAATGAATACTAGTTTTTATTACTGTAACATTTAAATATTATTAGTTTTTTAAAAACTGTATGGGAATGGCAATTTACTATTATTATTTATTTATTTATTATTATACTTTAAGTTCTGGGGTACATGTGCAGAATGTGCAGGTTTGTTACATATGTATACACATGCCAGGAATGGCAATCTTCTAAATAATTATTTATTTTAAAGAACAAGCAAAAAGAACTTGTGAAGGATTATCTTGATGAGCAAGAATCTACCTCTTTCCCACTATTTATTTTAGTGTGATGAAGTCACATGACTCAAAACTCTCATGATATGACATGTGATCAGTGAAAGGTCTTCCCTCACTTCTGGCCCTCAGCCACTTCAATCCATGCTGCCTGGGAGTTACCTGCCCTCCCTGTGCCATAACACTGTTTTCTTTAGTAAAAATGTGGAAAGGGATATCTGGCCATGAAGAAAGAATTTAATGTAGGATGGAGACAGTGTAGTATCAAGAGAAGGTAAGTGATAAAATTGAGAATACAGGAGAAATGCAAGTTTAGTGACAAATGCCCATTGAAAATAGCCCTATTCTGCTCCCAACCCTAGACCATTCACAAAATATTGGTAAGAAAATGGACCTCAGGGGCTCCCAGCTATGTGCAGCATTTTAGTTAGGGAAAGAGTATTAGTTAGGGTTCCCCCAGAGAAACAGAACCAATCAGTTGCATATGTATAGAAGGACATTTATTATGAGCAATTGGCTCACATGATTATGGAGGCTGACAAGTCCTAGGATCTGCAGGGTGAGCTGGTGAGCTGGCAAGCTATCAACCCAAAAGAGTCAATGGTGTAGTTTCAGTCTGAGACTGCAGGCCTGAGAACCAGGAGAGCCAATGTTTCAGTTCACAGGCAGTTAGACAAGAAGAATTCTCCCTTACTTGGGGGAGCCTTTTTATGCTATTTAAGTCTATGGCTGATTGGATGAGGACCATCCACATGAGGGAGAGCAGTCTACTTTATTTCGTCCACCAATATAAATATTCCTCTCACCTAAAAGCATCCTCCCAGAAACACCCCAGATAATGTTTGACCAAATAACTGGGCATTCCATGGCCCAGTCACGTTGACACATAAAATTAACCATAGTTCTATGCTTTTTTTTTTTGAGACGGAGTTTCACTCTTGTTGCTCAGGCTGGAGTGCAATGACGCGATTTTGACTCACCTCAACCTCCACCTCCCGGATTCAAGCAATTCTCCTGCCTCAGTCTCCTGAGTAGTTGGGATTACAGGTGCCTACCACCATGCCCGGCTAATTTTGTATTTTTTAGTAGAGATGGAGTTTCTCCATGTTGGTCATGTTGGTCTTGAACTTTTGGCCTCAGGTAATCCTCCTGCCTTGGCCTCCCAAAGTGCTGGGATTACAGGCGTGAGCCACCATGCCTAGCCCATAATTCTATTCAACACACAAAATTAACCTTCTGAGAAATTCAGGAGATTTGAAGACACCTGGGTTATACAGTATGTTCAACAGAAGGCACCACCCTCCTATTATTGAAAGAAGCTTTGAAATGAGAAGTAGAGTTGTCATGAACAGTTTCAAAACTATCATTTATTTAACACTTTCTATCTTTCATATACTGGTCTATAAACTGTTAACCCTCACAACACCCTCTTAAGGTTGTATTGTTATTAGCTTCACTTTTCAAATAAGGAAATCGTGGCTCTGAGTAGCCAGTAACCTTTCAAGGTCACCCAGCCCAACACTGTCTGAATCCAAATCCCCAAAATTTAACCATTACTTCTTCAGTTTGCCTCCCCCCTCTTTTTTTTTGAGACAGAGTCTTACGCTGTCACCCAGCCTGTAGTGCAGTGGCCTGATCTCTACTCACTGCAATTTCTGCCTGCTGGGTTCAGGCAGTTCTCCTGCCTCAGCCTCTCAAGTAGCTGGGACTACAGGTGTGCACCACCACACCCAGCTAATTTTTTTGTCTTTGTAGTGGAGATGGGGTTTCACCATGTTGGCCAGGATGGTCTCGATCTACTGACCTCGTGATCTGCCTGCCTCGGCCTCCAAAGTGCTGGGATTACAGGTCTGAGCTACCGCACCCGGCCTGCCCCTTGTTTTAATAAGACTTCTGAGGCTCAAAACGTACAGGAACTTTAGATCTGCTTGTTGAATGACTTTTGAAGCAGAGATATTCACTGTTCACTAAAATGTCTTCTTCCTGGGCATGCAACCTGATACATTTCCCAGCCACTCTTGCAGTGAAGTATGGCCTTGGAATGTGTCTAAATATGTGGGCCACTTCCATGCTTGGCATTTCCAAACCTCTTATAACTGTTGCTCCATACTCTTATTACTTTTCTGACTCATTGGGATGATGACACTCCAGTATTTTTGAAAGTCACATATCAAAGATGTCAAAGCCAGTATCAGCCTGGGTTCTTGAAAGAGTGCATAGAACAGACACAGAGATCTGGAATCCCCTTTGAATTTCGATGGTATAGAGCTTATAAAAGGAAATAATGTTTTCAAACCCTCTAAATTTATTATGCCGACAGAGAAGGTGAGCCCTGGAGACTGAGTCATGTCACATGTTTGCAATTCTGCTTCTTGGATTATAGCTTAACTCTCTTCCTCATTGTTCTTGTTCTGTAAATGACTAAGAGAGACCAGAGCCCACATCTTCCCTTCCAATCACTGATCTTTGTTGTAGATTAGCTGCCTCCTTTATGGTCCTGTATCTAACACA
This sequence comes from Plecturocebus donacophilus, assembly GCA_004027715.1. Classification (NCBI taxonomy): domain Eukaryota; kingdom Metazoa; phylum Chordata; class Mammalia; order Primates; family Pitheciidae; genus Plecturocebus; species Plecturocebus donacophilus. The sequence goes on from PVKP010016771.1 coordinate 10,561, forward strand.
GACCAGATGGTGCCCAAGACCCTGTAACAATTACATCTTCCATGTGGAATGTCAAATGTACCTTTCCCAAGGGAAAAAGACCACCTCAGCTAATCAGATCATTGTAACTATGCATTAAAGCTTACATAACTTCTACACTTTGGAACACTGACTTCGATTCTTTGGAATTTGTACTTCCCAGATGGGCCATCTCCATGTGGCACTTGAACATACTCTGCTTAAACTAGATCCTGAACATTTTGATTATTTTAGATTAGCAAGCTATAGTTGTTTTGGGACTTTTTTTTCAGTAGTTTAGTATCCTATTATTCCCTGATTAGTATTCCTATACTGGTCTGTTAAGAATGCATTCTTTTGGCCGGGGGCAGTGGCTCATACCTGTAATCCCAGCACTTTGGGAGGCAGAGGTGGGCAGATCATGAGGTCAGGAGATAGAGGCCACCCTGGCTAACATGGTGAAACCCTGTCTCTACTAAAAATACAATTAGCTGGGCATGGTGGTGCACACCTGTAGTCCCAGCCAGTTGAGAGGCTGAGGCAGGAGAATCTCTTGAACCCCGGAGATGGAGGTTGCAGTGAGCCAAGATGGCGCCACTGCACTCCAGCCTGGGCAACAGGGAAGACTCTGTCTCAAAAAGAAAAAAGTATTCTGCTTTTGAGGTTTCCAGTGATTCTATTTTCTAGAAGTCTATTGGTGAATTGAGCTTACTAATCAAAGCTAGAAGATCCAAAGTTTCTATCAGACACAAGCAAGTTGAGTGTCTTGCAGCTGGCAAAGACTTTTTCCTAGAGAATTCATCCAGACCACCTTTCTTCACTTATTCTGACTTTCTAAGTTTTTATATATCATACAGAATAAATGTTATCCCATCACTTTTAAAGTTCTGTCCAATTGGGTACCTAACCCAATCCATCATAAATTGAACTGGAAATATTAATTACATTAAAAAAACAGAAACTCTGAATGTAAATTTTCCCAATGGACTTTTTTTCTTTCTTTTTAAAAATTAATTTTTAATGATTTAATTATTATGGGTACATATTACAATTATTTTTAAATTAATTTAAAAATTTTTAATGATTATGGCTATATAATAATTGTATTTATGGGGTACCCGTGAGTTTTGATACAGGCATACCATTTATAATGACCAAATCAGAGTAATTGAGATCTCCTTTGTCTCAAGCATTCATTATTTCTTTGTGTTAGCAACATTCCAATACCACTCTTTCAGTTACTTTTAAATATACAATATATTTTTGTTAACTGTGGTCACCCTACTGTGCTACAGAATGCTAGCTCTTACTCATTCGATCAAACTGTAATTTTTGTACCCATTAACTATTCATTTTTATCCCCTTCTCCCCACTACCCTTCTCAACATCTAGTAACCATCATTCTAATCTTTACCTCCATATATTTAATTATTTAATTTTTAGCTCCCACATATGAGAACATGTGACATTCGTCTTCTGTGCCTGGCTTATTTCACTTCATATAATGTCCTCCAGTTCCATCCTAGTTGTTACAAGTGACAAGATTTCATTCTTTTTTATGGCTGCATAATATTGCATTGTGTATATACATCACATTTTCTTTATGCATTCATCCATTAATGGACCCTTAAGTTGATTCCATTATCTTGGCCATCGTGAACAGCGCTGCAACAGACATGGGCGTGCAGATATCTTGTCAATGTACTGATGTTCTTTCCTTTGGAAATATACCAAGCAGTGGGATTGCTAGATCATACGATAATTCTATTTTTAGTTTTTTGAGGAAACTTAATGCTGTTCTCCACAGTGGCTGTACTAATTTCCTTTCCCACCAACAGTAGGAGATTGAACACAAATTTATAATTTTTATCACTTTTCTTTCATTATACTAATTATATGTGTTGTGCAACTTTCTCCACATCCTCCATCAGTATTCATTATTGCCTTTCTTTTGGGTAAAAGCCATTTTTACTGGTATGAGATGATATCTTATTGTAGTTTTCGTTTGCATGTAACTGATGATTAGTGATGTTGAGCATTTTGTCTATTCAGATCTTTTGCCCATTTTGAAATCAGATTGTTAGACTTTTTTCTTATTGAGTTGTTTGAGCTGTGTATAAATTGTACTTATTAATTCCTTGCCAGATGAGTAGTTTGCACATATTTCTCACACTTTGTGGGTGGTCACTTCACTTTGCTGATTGTTTCCTTTGCTGTGCAGAAGTTTTTTAGTTTGGTGGGATCCCAGTTGTCCATTTTTGCTTTGGTTGCCAATGTTTTTGAGGTATCACTCAAGAAATCTTTGTCCAGATCAAGGTCTTAGAACATTTCCCTGATGTTTTCTTTTAGTAGTTTCCTGGTTTGAGGTCTTAGATTTAAGTCTTTAATCTATTTTGATTTGATTTTTTATATGGTGAGAGGTAAGGGTCTAGTTTCATTCTTCTGCATATGGGTATCTAGTTTTCCCAGTACCATTTATTGAAAAGACTTTCTTTCCCCCAGTGTGTGTTTTTGGCACCTTTGTCAAAAATGAGTTCACTCTAAATGTGTGGATTAATTTCTGGGTTCTGGGTTCTGTTCCATTGGTCTATGTGTCAGTTTTTATGCCAGAACCAGGTTGTTTGGGGTTGTAATAGCTTTATAGTATTAATTTAATTTGAAATCAGGTAACATGATTTCTCCAGTTGTGTTCTTTTTGCTCAGGAGAGCTTTGTCTATTCAGGGTTTTCTGTGGTTCCATATAAATTTTAGGATTTTTTTTTGTATTTCTGTGATGAACATTTAATGGTCATTTTTGATGCCTTCTTAAATAACTTTTTCAAGCTCGTATTGTAAATATCTGGGTTATTGGGAAACTAATGACAATATCTGGCTTATTGTAAAAGTATGAGGTTGAACACAAATTTATAATGTTATCACTTTTCTCTCATTATACTAATTATATGTATTAAAAAATAGAAGACTTTTTTTCTACCCTCAAAGACCTTAGCATCTATTTAAGGGAGAATAAAACATACATTAGAAACAATAAAGAAACAGGTAATAACCTGTTACTGAGAACACATATTATATATTCATATATATGTGTTTTAAAATATTAGTAAATATATTATATTTGCATTCTATAATCCATATCACATTACAATTATATATATTATATGCAATATATATAATACATATGTATGTTTTATTTGTATAATGTATGTAGTCATGCATCACTTAACAACGAGGATACTTTCTGAGAAATGCATCATTAGTCAAGTTTGTCATTGTGTGAACATAATGGAGTGTACTTACACAAATCTGATAGTATAGCCTACTTCACACCTAGGGTAGATGATATAGCCTATTGCTCCTAGGCTACAAACCTGTACAGCAGGTTACTGTACTGAATACCACAGGCAATTGTAACATAATGGGAAGTATTTGTGCCTCTAAAGACATCTAAATTTAGAAAAGGAACAGTCAAGATATGGCATAAAAGATAAAAATTGGTACAACTCTATAGGGCACTTACCATGAATGGAGCTTGTGGGATTGGAAGTTACTGTAGCTGAGTCAGTAAGTCAGTGGTGAGTGAATGTGAAGGCCCAGGACCTTACTGTACACTACTCTAGACTCCATAAACATTGTGCACTTAGGATACATTCAATTTATTTTTAAAATTTTCTATATTTAATGATAAATTAATCTTAGCTTACAGTAACAACTTTACTATGTAAACTTTTAAACTTTAAAAACATTTTGACTCTTTGTAATAACACTTCATTTAAAACACAAACATCTTTTACAGCTGTACAAAAATGTTTTCATTCTTCATATTTTTATTCCATAAGATTTTTCTGTCTGCAAAACTTTGTCATTTTTTTTTTTTTTTACCTTTTAGCTTTTTTGTTAAAAACTAAAACACAAACCTAGGCCTAAACAGGGTCAGGTTCATCAATATCAGTGTCTTCCATATCCACATCTTGTCCCATGGACAGGTGTCAGGGACAATAATACACATGGAGCTGTCATGTCCTATGGTAACAATGCCTTCTTCTGGAATCCCTCCCGGAAGACTTACCTGAGGCTGTTTTATGTTAACTTTTTTTTTTTTTTGAGACAGAGTCTCACTCTGTGGCCCAGGTTGGAATGCAATGGTGCAATCTCAGCTCACAGCTACCTCCATCTCCCAGGTTCAAGCAATTCTCCTGCCTCAGCCTCCCAAGTAGCTAGGATTACAGGCACCCGCCACCACACCCAGCTAATTTTTTGTATTTAGTAGAGACAAGATTTCACCATGTTGACCAAGCTGGTTTCGGACTCCTGACCTCAGGTGAGGCCTCAGCCGCACAAAATTCTGGGATTACAGGCATGAGGCACCGCGCAGGGCCTATAGTTCTTTATTATCATTCGTCATATACAGTTGTGTATTATACATTGTATGTGTTCTACTTTGATATGACGGAGGTTTGTTTACCTCATCATCGCCGTAAACACATAAGTAATGCATTTTTCTATGACAGTAGGATGTCATTAAGCGATAGGAATTTTTCAGCTCCATCATAATCTTATGGGACCACTGCTGTATATACGGTCCATTGTTGACCAAAATGTTGTTTATGCAAGGCATGACTATGTATTATATGTAATAGATATGTATTATAATTTGTATTATAACACATGCATATATAGCATATATAATGTGTTTACTCAGCAAATATATTATATGTCACATAATATATATAACATATACATGTGTACTCATTTTATATATATATATATATATTATATATATATAAATGTGTACCCCACCACTGATATACATATTGTGCAAATGCTTAGAGAATTATAAAAATAGAATAAGATGAATGGCCTTCCTCATAGCCATGGCCATGTGACCTAATTTCCAGTTTGAAAAATGCTGTGTCAGCTATAGCAGACTGTCAACTATCTTAGTTTCTTCATCTTTCCAGATAACCAAAAGAATTTAAGACAGTTTTAAAAATCAAATTAACAAACATTTATTGAGCAAGACACTGAGTTAGGCAATGGTTGCATAGGTGTCATGTTTTAAAATTAGGCCAAGGGTTGCATGTAAGCCCACAAGTCACACAACAAAATGTGACTTCCTCCCTACAACCAAGGAGCGTGGCTTCCTTCTGAGTCTGGCTGCCAAGGAAACTTGCCCTTTAATTTAAATTTCCTTATGTTCATCCTGGATTTTCAACTTCCAAAGTGCAGTTTATTATTTTACTGTAAAATACAATGCATAAAGCACAGTAGAAGGATGAATAAAGAATTTCATTGACTCCAAGGTGAAGTTATGCCTTGACAAATTCCTGGTTCATGTGTAAGGAGAGGCCCATTTTAAAGGATCTCATTGTTAAGAGGCCAGATCTTATATTTGATTCTTACCAAAGTTTAAAAAATTAATGAAAGATCTCATTGTGACTTTGTTAATAACCTTCTGTCTTTCTCTGTAACCTCTGGAAAAGTTATTTAAAGAGAGGATAAAAAGGCCCTTTTGGCCTTTGGCCATCTTCCTTCCCTTCTGAAAGTTTGAACATGCTATGAATAGATTATTAAGCATTTTCAAATTATTGTTTATTCCGTTATAGTCTTTGTAAACCTTTGAAAAGCAATGCCATTCCCTTCTCATATATATGAAGCCTAAGATATGAGAAGGAAGAAAATAAATCCATGGGTTTAAATTGATCACTTACTTTAAAATTGCTGAGTGACATACATCCCTTGAAACAGAAATATACTCCTTGAAAGTTTTATTATTGCTCCAGTCAGAGTATCCTGTTAGGGCTCTTAATAACTGCAAAAATCTTTATGTATAATACATAACTTCGAAAAACTTATATTGAAAAGCTTGCCTAGTTTGAAGTCATTCAGAATTTAAGCCAACAAGGTTTATTTTCCATTTAAAATCAGAATTTTGTTTTTCATATTTAGGTATTTTAAAACAGCTTTGATAAATATTTGGCCCATTAAAAAAAAAAAACCCTCAATGGTGCTAATGTGAGGTTAGATGAGGTGTTTGGATATAGTCAGAAGTTGTTTGGTGTCATGTCAGTTAAGTGACTAGCCTGGGAAATATTTATTTTGATCAAAACTGAGGTGTGTCTTAAGAGGGAAAACCTTTGAGTAATTTATAACCTGGTTTTGAAGAAAATTCAGAAGTATTTGAGTGAATGGTAACACCATTAGAACAATAGTCATACATTCCAGAATGTCATCTCTGAAGGGTAATATCAACTGGGAATTATAAATGATACAAATGTGACTATAAAGTAAAATACTAAATAGCTAAAAATATTTTACTTTACAGTAACATCTCTTGAAATCTTCATTTGCACCAGATTTGGTCTTTGATGAAGATACCATATCATCTCCAAATTCTTTAGCTATTTTCCTCTTCTTAGAGATCTTATTTATTTTTTTTGTTTAAATATACACAAATAATTCCTACTAAAAGAGAAAACCGAAAACAACACTTACTTTATTGTTTACCTGGCTCATCTAAGATCACTTTTGCCTTTCCTCTGCAATCAAAATTCTTCAAAGAATAACACAGTATACTATCAACATTTAACTGTTCTTTTTTCCCCCTAGTGATGGGGTCTCACTCTGTTGCCCAGGCTGGTCTCGAACTCCTGGCCTCAAGCAATCCTCCTGCCTTGGCCTTATTAGTGGCTGGGATTACAGTTGTGAGCCACCGCACCTGGCTTTAACTGAGTTCTTTCTATGGGGCAGATAACGGCACTAAGCATTTTTCATGTTACTTTGCTCATCCTCCCTATGAGGAAAGTGTTATTCTTCTCACTTTAAGAATAAGCATATTAGTTTCTTATTGCTGCCAGAATAAAATACTATAAACTGGTGGCTTACACTAACAGATATTTATTTTCTCATAGTCCTGGAGGAGAGAAGTCCAAAATCAAAGTGTCGGCAGGCACCGTCTGAAGCTGAAGGGGAGACTCCGTTCCGTGCCTTTTTCTTAGTTTCTGGTGTTGCCAGCAGTCTTTGGAGTTCCTTGGCTTGCAACTGCATGACCTCACTATCTACTTCTGTCATCACGCTGGGTGTCTTCCCTGTACGTTCCCCTCTCTCTGTCTTTCTCCTCTTCTTATAAGGACACCAGTCATATTGGATTATGGGACCACCCTGCTCCATTATAACCTCATTGTAAACTAGCTATATCTGTAATGACCCTACCGTGAAATAAGGTCACATTCAGATCTGGGAAGGACATGAATTTGGGGGACCATAGTCAACCCAGTGCATAGGGACTTAGATAAATTTTTACCGGTTAAAGTTGTACAGTTTGGATGGAACCAGGATTCAGATACTATGGCCATAAGCCTGTCATCATAGGCTTTGCTGTTTGATGTGACCACCAGCCCATTGCCTTGCTGCTTCTTTCCTCCTCCATCCATGTGATCCCATTTCCAGTCTCAGATCGCCACTGAAAGTCTTCTCCCAAAGGACCTCACCTTCTGGATCATCCAGTTTCTTCCTGCCCTAGTGGTGACATCCCCTGCCTTAGCCACTTTGCTCCCTTGGTTCTCTGGCCACTCTGAGTCTCACATTCCAGACTGAGTGTTCCCTCTTGCACTTGCTCATCTTACTCATCCTATGTCCTAAATGTGGGTGCTTCCCAACTCACATTTCTCTGCCCTTCCTTTCACATTTTTTCTTTCTGAAATCTCCTCCATTCTCAGCTTCAGTTGTAACACCTATGCCACTGACTCCACCTCTATGATCAGTCTGTTTCTCCCTGCTGCCTTCTCCCCTAAGCTCCAGCCTCATACCTTCAAACTCCTGTTAGACAAGAAGTCCCACCATCATCTCTAACCCAGCAGGCTCAAGCCAGGTATTTTTCTTCCTTGAAAAGCTTTCATCTTTTCTCACCATGTGCACTGACACACATTCATGGCCCAAGTCCTTGTTGTCTCGTGGGAGGAATGCTGCAGCAATCCCCTAGTGAACTGAATCTCCACGCTTCCAGTGTGTCTTGCATAACCTCGACCAACTAACCTCTCCAAACCCAATTTTTATTCTGTTATTCCTGCGCTCAGCCATTCCCTATGACCTGCTGCTTCATGTTTACACTCTTCTGACATCTCCTTATCCACCATGTTCACCCAGTATAATTTCCCACGGCTTCAGCATGCACTTGTACTCTAGTTAGGCATTACGTCTCTGCAAAACTGAACATATTCTCATTTCTATGCTTTGAATTATGTTATTCACTCAACGCTTTATCATCTCCAAGCTTGCCTCTTCCATCAGGCCCAGAGCAAATCTCACCTCCTCTAGGCAGTTCTCTCTGACCATTTCAGGTTTCATTAATTTCAGTGGAACCTCAAGGAGAGAATAACAGAAAAGTCAGAAATGCAGGATGGAACCGCTCTCTCTGTGTCCTCTGTTCTAAACGTCTATGGTTATATTTGCTCCATATTTCTCTCTCTCATCTCAGAATTTCTAAAAATCAGCATACACATTACTCTGAGCTGTCCTGTTTTATAAATTGTTGCTTTATGTCTCTTCCCAACTATTTTATCAGACAAATGAAAGCAAAGGCCACAACTCATCTTTTTTCGCTAATACCTATACCACCTAACACAATGTCGAATACTTATTAAAAAATTTTTGCTTGATTTACTTAATAAAATTTCACAATAGGTTGAGTGGAGTTTCTTACAGAAGTGCAGAAAAACTGTTTCTGAAACGTAGTGTATTATAGACACTAGTTTTCTAAGCCAAAAATATTTCACCAAAGGTAGACAGAGTCTGCAATGTGAAATGTGAAGATAATTTTCTCAATTGTATAAGCAAAAATTAGTTTTCAGGATATTTTAGAGTTGTGTTATCTCTGCTAGCTTCAGTTTTCTAAAAAGATCCTTAAAGCTATAATAAATAATATATAAATTATATTGGTAGTACTGGAAAATTTTTATTTAGCAATGTTACTAAATATTATTCTTTTTGTCTTAATCACTAAATATATGCCACATAAATTTATGCTGAACCCATGCCAAATTTCTGAAAATAGAACTTACTGACATTCAGAAGACAAAAAATACTCAAGTGCTTCATTCCCACCATATTAAAACTTTTGTCTGTATTATTAATAATAGCAAGGCAAACAAAACCTGATTACTTTTCCATCAATAATATGAAGGGATTAGAATTTTTTAAAAAATGAATCTGAAGCACTATAATTTAACTGAATGTTAAATTATAATCATTTTCTGACAATCTGTTCTTTCTAGTCAGAAAAATACACATAAAAGTTTGACACTGAACTTTGGTGATGGAATGATCCATACCCCAAACCTCAGTATCATGTAATATACCCATGTAACAAGCCTGCATTTATTCCCCCTGAATCTAAAAGTTGAAATTATTAAAAATAAATAAAATAAAATGGACCGTCAGATTGAGGAAATAGATAAAAGAGGGGCTATCACCATGGGTGAAGCCAAAAATATATGGACCATGATTAGGGCTGGTTGGTTGTTTATGGAAGAAAACATCCCACAAGCCACATTAATTTTTGTATTATTTGAGCCTCTTTAATAGAAACTCAACTTGACCAAAAAAAATGGTTGGGAGTTGGGTTTTTTTTTTTTTTTTCTTTAATCTTGGCTCACTGCAACCGCCACCTCCCGAGTTCAAGTGATTCTCCTGCCCCAGACAAATGAAGCTGGGACTGAGTAGCTGGGACTACAGGTGCCCACCACCACACCGGGCTATTTTTTGTACTTTTAGTAGAGATGGGGTTTCACCATATTGGCCAGGTTGGTCTCAAACTCCTGACCTCGTGATCAGCCCAGGCCTCCCAAAGTGCTAGGATTACAGGTGTGAGCCAACGCACCTGGCCTGGAGTTGGGTATTATTAATCATTACAGTGATTGAGGGTCTTCACAGAATTAAAAGGCAGGAATGAAACTGGAGTTCTGGAAGGAAGTGAAACCAGCAACTGGCAGCTGACAGAATCCAGGAAGTACCTTTTGTACATCTTTACTTCTCCTTTTTTGCAACTTCTCCTATCTTCTTTCTAAAGTCTTCCTTTCTCTGGTCTTCAGGCTACAAAGTGGGCTATGGCTGCAGGATGCATAAAGAGATAAACTTTACTCTTGAACTTAATTTAGAAATTCCTGGGCTAGAGCCTAATTGCCTCAGTTAAATCAAATTGCCAGAACTTGAACAATCAACTGTGGCGATCGAACTCATTATCTACTATAAATTTGGTTGCCCGGAGACTGCTTCTGTGGTTTTTTTTGTAACAGGGTTTTAATCATAATGTTGAAATGTTCAGTTTTGTGACTTGCTCTAAATTTCATCAGGTGCAAGGGAAGAAATGAGCATACAAAATAAACTTAACATGAGAATAGATGACAAAAACAAATTTGTTTTATAATTAATTCCTTGAGTTATGCTTGTTTAACATTAAAGTTACATTTTGGATAGGGGATTGGAATAGAGTTATTTACATAAAAGAACAGCCATTAAGAGTTTGGCAGATACTTCAGAAATAGATGTCTACTGGAAGTACAATTCAGATATAACTTAAAATTAGAATTTATGTCTTCAGTAAGTGCAAATGCAGAAATTATTAAATGAAAGCTAATATTATCATAGTACATGAATACAAAAGTAATTGAATCTCAAGAGTATTGAAAAAAATTACATGCAAGTTAATATTATGCTGAAAAATGCATTATCCAAATATTTATTTCCCTATCTCCTATGATCTTGTGTGAGATTATACAAATTTTATGGTGTCATATTTAGAAGATTAGGAGGACCACCAAATTAATATACTAGAGGCAAAAGAAAATATTTTGGGAAGACTGCCTCAAAAATGGCACTTTTGGTGATTTCTGTGTCATGTGATGATGAGTATTTTATTTATTTTTTACTTTATATGTTATTTTTGGAGCTGTCATTAGTGAAAATCTGTTGCTTTTATACTTTAAAAAGATTATTTTAATAAAAAGAAAAATAATACCCCTGCAGTAGAAATATCACTGTATTAGTGGAAACAATGTTTGATTAGCTGATACTACAATACCAATATGTAAATAGAAAAGGATAACACATCAGATTACCGTACCAGACAAAAGCACTGCTGAACATTCAGATTCCTTTTGTGTAAACTTTTCCATTTAAATATCCCATTGTTTCAGCACCTTTTATTGGAATAATTTTCCTTTGCCCCCAGTATAATTACTTTGGTGCATCTGTTGAAAATTAATTGACTGTGTAAATGTGAGTCTGTTTCCAGGTTCTCTATTCTGTTCCATTGACATTTGTTAGATCTTATGCCAATACCATATGCTATCTTGATTAACTTTAGCACATTTTGAATTCAGACAGGGTAAATCGTCCAACTTTCTTCTTCTTTTTCATGTTTGTTTGGGTTTTCTAATCCGTGAACATGGTATATATCTTCATTGATTTGGGTTTTCCTTAATTTATTCAACAATGTTTTGTAATTTTTAGTGTAGAAATTTTGTATGGTTTTAATTTATTTGTATTTTACATATTTCTAATTGCTATTGTAAGGGAATTTTTTTTAAATTTTCAATTGTTTGCTGCTAGTACATAAAAGGACAATTGACTGTGGAGTATTGACTGTGTATCCTGTAATATTGTTGAATTTGCTTATTAGTTATAGGGGTTGCTTGTAAGCTCCCTAGAATTTTCTACATCAACAAACATTATATTCTTTATTTCATTTTCTTGCCCTATTTCATAAGCTTCTATTTAATAAACTTCTATTACAACATTAAGAAGGTATGTCTTTGCCCTGAGTCCAATCCTGAAGGGAATGTAGTTAGTCTTTCACCACTGAGAATTAATTAACTGTAAGAATTTCGTAAATATCCTTTATCAGGTCAAGGAAGTTTCCATCTTGTCTTAGTTTACTTAGAGCATTGTAGGGTTTTATGTATATATTTATTTAGATTTAGAAGATACAAATGCAGTTTTGTTACATAAATATATCACAGAGTGGGGAAGTCTGAGCTTTTAGTGTACCCGTCATCCAAATAGTGAAAATTGTACCCAATAGATAATATTTCAACCCTATCCTCCTCCCACCCTCCCCCCTTTGGAGTCTCTAGTGTCTATTATTCCATTCTGTATGTTTATGTGTACCCATTGTTTAGTTCCCTCTTATAAGTGAGAACATGCAGTATTTGACTTTCTATTTCTGAGTTATTTCACTTAGGACAGTGGCCTCTAGTTCTATTCTTCTTGAGCAAAAGACATAATTTTATTCTTTTCTATGGTTGAGAAGTTACATATACATAACTTAATAATATATATGTAACTTATCAACCATAGAAAAGAATATATATATAAACTTATTCTTTTAAGTTACATTTATAACTTCTCAACCATATATATATATATATAAAACTTCTCAATTATAGAAAAGATATATATATGGCACATTTTCTTTATCAAATCATCCACTGATACATACTTAGGTTGATTACAGAACTTTACTATTGTGAATAGTACTGTGATAAACATATGAGTGCAGTTGTCTTTTTAGGATAATGATTTATTTTCCTTTGAGTAGATAACTAGTAGTGGGATTGCTGGATCAAATGGTAGTTCTATTTTTAGTTCTTTAAGAAATATCCATATTGTTTTCCATAAAGGTTGTACTAATTTACATTCCCACTGACAGTATTTAAGCATTCTCTTTCTGCTGTATCCTCATCAATACTTGTTGGATTTTTGGCTTTTTAATCATGGTCATTCTGGCTGGTGTAAGATGATATCTCACTGTGGTTTTAATTTCCAATTCTCTGATGATTAGTGATGTTGTACTTTTTCAATATGTTTCTGGGTCACTTGTATGTCTTCCTTTGAACGTGTTAAGATGTAAACTCAACAAATGAATGTAAACAACCAGATGTGAAACATCTTTGGATTACTTTCTGTTCAAACTCAAATTGTATCTTTACGGTCACATAAAAAAGATGAAATCTACATTGAAATCTCGGTTTGGTGAGTTCATAGTTTCTGCTGCTGGTTGGTAATTTCCTTAACTACCCATTACAGATTTTTAACAATACACTAAGACACCCAGTAGTCAATGGTCAATCCTGTGCTTTATTGTAATATTTTATAAAATACATTCCTTCTCCTCACACCTCTCCAACATTTACTTTTTGAAAGAACTGGTAACATAATAATACCTGATAATTATATTCATGACATTATACTCAAAATGACTTTAGTAAAATATCCCTAGCTTGCCAACAACAGAAATGGAATGTTCTTTTTTTTTTTAAATAGAGTCTTGCTCCATCACCAGGCTGGAGTGCAGTGGCGCAATCTCGGCTTACTGCAACCTCCGCCTCCTGGGTTCAAGTGATTCTCCTGCCTCAGCCTCCTGAGTACCTGGAATTACAGGCATGTACCACCACACCCAGCTAATTTTTGTATTTTTAGTAGAGACGGGGTTTCACCATGTTGGCCAAGATGGTCTCAATCTCTTGACCTCATGATCTGCCCACCTCAGCCTCCCAAAGTGCCAGGATTACAGGCATAAGCCACCATGCCCTGCTAGAATGTTCTTTTAATGCTATATTCTGAAAGGAAAAGTCTTCAAAGAAACAAAGTTCAGAGAGTGGCAACTCAACAGCAGATTTTCAGTGTTTAATAGATTCAGTGAAAGGTTTGTGGGTAAATATTCAGTGATTAAGTGGCCTACATACAACTCACAGCTTTTCTTCTAAATATGAAATATAAAAAGAAAAACTATTAGGCATTTTCAATGATTTTTAGGTACTTGTAGGACACTCTGGCTTTATGTATAGTTTTTTATATATGTGTCTACTGTTAAATTAAGATCCTGTTTTATATCAACATTTATGTTAAGCAGTGTAAAGTTACTTGACCTCTCATCTTTTATGAAGTGTTTCTTAGTTACAGTTTCATTCAATTCTCAAACTGCATCTCAACTTCTTTCATTCTCAAACTTCATCAAAAGGAAAATACACAGGACCTTCAGTAACATGTAGACAATTAGAAAAAAAAAACTTGAAGTGAGATAAATAGGGAGATTTATACATGGTGGGTGGAAGCTCTGTCTTTCCTTCTATGTTTTGGCCTTACCCTCCAACAATGAAGGTTGGCAGAGAGTGTATCAGGATTGAATAAGTCAGCTCAGTACACATTGGCATGGTGTTCAGTGTAAGCTGTTCTATGACTGAGGCCACCAGCGAACTGCTTTTGACTGTTTAAGAACACTTAAGAACTGTGAGGTACTGTTCTAAGAAAATGTCTTTAAGGTCCTGCATGATGTGCCTCATTGTTGGAGCACTATTTCTTTATAGGAATTCCCAGTGGTTAATTGAGATTCTAGATTATCTTGCTGAGGCTTGAGGAATTTCCCAGCATGTTTCATTCCAGCATCAAGTATGGTTGCCAACCCTGTGGCTTCCTCAAATCAAGATTTATAATAAACATAAATCTCTTCAATCTCTTCCTCTAATGCAACGCTGCAGTCAAGCTGCCTACTGCAAAGAAGACATTGGGGGTGTGGCCCTGGAGATTTTTTCCAAATGCTCTTCCTGAAAATAGGACACTTTTATGAACAACAATGATAATAATTAAATCAAAATGTTAATGCACTACAGAGAACAAAAGCTCAACCAGCTATAAAGGTATTCCATCTAACATTTGTGTCATCCTTTATGTCATCTAAACACAAAACAATTGCTAGCAAAAACATTTCAAAAGCATCATGCATGCCTGTACATTGTGAATAGCTGATTTCCTTCAGTTCATTTGCCTTTTCTTTGTTGTTCTAAAAGAGGACAGACATTATATTATTGAGCTCTAAAGAACTTGTGATCAACAGAAAAAAAGAACTAACATCTTTAATTGTTCCCAAAGCAATAGATTATCCTCCCACTAAGACAACTAATTTTGACATCTACATATTTAAGGCAGAGGAAGAGCAAGGTGTGTAGATATGTTGGGGTTGTTTCTCAAAAGTTCTAGTTACCATGATTTCCATTTTGAAGAAAAATCCACTAGACATAATCTAAGCCAGATCACATGAGAATTCCTTGTTCCTTCCCCACTCCTCAGTTACTGTAGTGTGAAATTTCACAGCCAAAATTCTTGCATCAGCTTCAGAAAACAGAAGTCCTACATTCCTCTCACCGGTTCTTAGATTCATCGATGAGTCTCACCAACACCGGTGATTGCTTTTTCTCAAGTGCGTCCTCCGTATTATCAGCGACAGTAAGAAAGAAGTGAATCTCTCACTTCCCCGTTTCTTCCCAGTGCAGCTCTTGTAGATCTCTAGCACCTGTTTCTGTTATGTTTTCAAACTGAATTATGTGTTTCAAAGAACTTTCTCAGAACTCCTTCACCAGAATATACCCTGCACTCCAGCAGTGCTTAAAGATTAAAAGGAGAGAAGAAACCCTTTGAGATTTGATCAGCCTTATTTTCATCCAAAGGTGTGTTTCATAAAAACCAAACTTTAAATAAAAATATTAAGTAATCTTTGTTTCTATTCTCTTCAAAGTTTAGGGGTAAAATGTCTTCATTTCGTTCTTCACTTTATTCTTCTGCATTGGAGTTCTGCATATTGCTGTTGTTTCTTTATTGGTTTGTTTCTGTTCAGAAGTTTCATTTGTTTCTGTTTGTGAACTAATTTCATTATCATTCAATTATTTATTTTCAATGTATATCATGTAGATTGTTCAGATTATCAGTAAAATCAATCATTGATTGTCATAGCATAATTGCAAAGAACTCTCCTATAAGTTCCATAAATCATAGAGTTCTCTAAGTGTTTGACAATAATGTTTACTCAGCCAATCAGGTGTTTTATCTTGTAAGTTAATTTTTCAACATGTCTTCACCTACCTCAGGCTTCTTTCTAGGTCTTGCAGGAACCTGAAGGCCAGATTGGGCTTCATTTTTTTCCATGTGCAATTAGGAACCACATACAAGTTTAATGTTGTAGCCCTATCAGCCAGCTAACCCGCACTCCCTGCCCCCAGACTCAACCCTCCTGCCTTCCTGTTAGTGATGGGGAAAGAAAATCAACTTGACAACCAGTGTTTTAATTTTCTTTATTTGAAATGTCTTTGTCAAGTTTAGTATCGGGATCATGCTGACCTCATAAAATGCACTGTGATGTGTTTCTTCCTCTCAGGTTTCTGAAAGCATTTGTGTAAGATTCTTATTTTTTTCTTACCTAAATGTTTAACAGAGTTCAGAGGGAAGATTTTGATAACAAATTGAATTTCTTTTATAGATGTAGGAATAGTTAAGATTTTTAAATTTCATCTTGTGTCAGTTTAGTAGGTTGTATTGTTCAGAAAATATGTCCATTCCTTCTAAGTTGTTGAATTTATTGGCATACATTTGTTCATATCTGTTGGATCTGTTATATCTGTTGTTATAGATAACAAAAATATCTATATTTTGTTCAAATATATGAACAAAAATTCACATATTTATTCCTGTATTGGTGATTTCTCTTTTTTTTTTTCTGGGTAAGTCTATCTATGGTTTATAAACTCTGATATCATTTCTCCTAAAAAAAAAAAACCCACAATGTTTTATACCTATTAATTTCCTCTATCATTTGTCTGTTGATTTTGTTTGATCAGTTCCTCCTCTTATAATATCTTTATTTTTTCCTTCCACTTACTTTGGTTTTGTTGTTGTTGTTGTTGTTGTTGTTGTTGTTTTGAGACAGAGTCTCACTCTGTCACTCAGGCTGGAGTGCAGTGGCATGATCTCGACACACTGCAACCTTCACCTCCTGGGTTCAAGAGATTCTTCTGCCTTGGCCTCCGGAGTAGCTAAGACTACAGGTCTTAGCTACCCTCTTTTGGTTCCATATGAAGTTTAAAGTGGTATTTTCCAGTTCTGTGAGGAGGGTCATTGGTAGCTTGATGGGGATAGCACTGAATCTGTAAATTACTTTGGGCAGTGTGGCCATTTTCACGGTACTGATTCTTCCTAACCATGAGCATGGAATGTTTTTCCATCTGTTTGTGTCCTCTCTTATTTCCTTGAGTAGTGGTTTGTAGTTCTCCTTGAAGAGGTCCCTTACATCCTTTGTTAGTTGTATTCCTAGGTATTTTATTCTCTTTGTAGCAATTGTGAATGGGAGTTTGCTCTTGATTTGGCTCTCTATTAGTCTGTTATTGGTGTATAGAAATGCTTGTGATTTCTGCACATTGATTTTGTATCCTGAGACTTTGCTGAAGTTGCTTATCAGTTTAAGGATATTTGGGGCTGAGACAATGGGGTCTTCTAAATATACAATAATATCGTCTGTGAATAGAGACAATTTGACTTCCTCCTTTCCTAATTGAATATCCTTTATTTCTTTTTCTTGCCTGATTGTTCTGGCTAGAACTTCCAATACTATATTGAATAGGAGTGGTGAAAGGGGGCATCCTTGTCTAGTGCCAGATTTCAAAGGGAAAGCTTCCAGTTTTTGCCCATTCAGTATGGGTTTGTCCTAATAGCTTTTATTATTTAGAGATATGTTCCATTGATACCTAGTTACCTAGTTTATTGAGAGTTTTTAGCATACAGGACTGTTGAATTTTGTCAAAGGCCTTCTCGGCATCTATTGAGATAATCATCTGGTTTTTATCTTTGGTTCTATTTATGTGGTGAATTACATTATAGACTTGCGTATGTTGAACCAGCCTTGCATCCCTGGGATGAAGCCTACTTGATCGTGATGGATAAGCTTTTTGATGTGCTATTGCAATCGGTTTGCCAGTATTTTATTGAAGATTTTTGCATCTATGTTCATCATGGATATTGACCTGAAGTTTTCTTTTTTTGTTGAGTTTCTGCTGGGTTTTGGTATCAAGATGATGTTGGTCTCACAAAATGATTTGGGAAGGATTCCCTCTTTCTGGATTGTTTGGAATAGTTTCAGAAGGAATGGTACCAGCTCCTCTTTGTATGTCTGGTAGAATTTGTCTCTGAACCCACCTGGACCTGGTCTTTTTTTGGTTGGTAGGCTATCAATTGCTGCCTCAACTTCAGCCCTTGTTATTGGTCTATTCAGGGTTTCAACTTCTTCCTAGTTTAGTCTTGGGAGGGTGCAAGTGTCGAGGAATTTATCCATTTCTTCCAGGTTTACTGGTTTATGTGCATAGAGTTATTTGTAGTAATCTCTAATGGTAGTTTGTATTTCTGTGGAATTGGTGGTGATATCCTCTTTATTGTTTTTTATTGCATCTATTTGATTCTTCTCTTTTTTCTTAATCTGGCTAATGGTCTATTTTGTTAATCTTTTCAAAAAACCAGCTCCTGGATTTATTGATTTTTTTTGAAGGGTATTTTGTGTCTCTGTTTCCTTCAGTTTTTGCTCTGATCATAGTTATTTCTTGTATTCTGCTAGATTTTGAGTTTTTTTTTTTATTTTGCTCCTTTAGCTCTTTCAATTTTGATGATAGGGTGTCAATTTTCGATCTTTCCTCACTTCTCATGTGGGCATTTATTGCTGTAAATTTCCCTCTAGACATTGCTTTAAATGTGTCCCAGAGATTCTGGTACGTTGTGTCTTCATTCTCATTGGTTTCGAAGAACATCTTTATTTCTATCTTCATTTCATTGTTATCCAGTTGACATTCAGGAGCCAGCTGTTCAGTTTCCATAAAGTTGTGCAGTTCTGAGTTAGTTTGTTATTTTTTTTTAATCTTTCTTTTTCCTTTCTAAAGTACCTGATAGCAGTAACTTAACTGAGTTAGTTTCTTAATCCTGAGTTCTAATTTGATTGCACTGTGGTCTGAGAGACTGTTTGTTATGATTTCCATTGTTTTGCATTTGCTAAGGAGTGATTTACTTCCAATTATGTGGTCAATCTTAGAGTAGGTGGGATGTTGTGCTTAGAAGAATGTATATTCTGTGGATTTGGGGTGGAGAGTTCTGTAGATGTCTATTAGGTCCGCCTGGTCCAGATCTGAGTTCAAGTCCTGGATATCCTTGTTAGTTATTCTGTCTCGTTGATCTGTTTTAACATTGACAGTGGAGTGTTAAAGTCTCTCACTACTATTGTGTGGGAGTCTAAGTCTCTTTGTAGGCCTTTAAGAACTTGCTTTATGTATCTGGGTGCTCCTGTATTGGGTGCGTATATATTTAGGATCCTTAGCTCTTTTTGTTGCATTGATCCTTTTACCATTATGTAATGCCCTTGTCTCTTTTGATCTTTGTTGGTTTAAAGTCCATTGTATCAGAGACTAGGATTGCAACTCCTCCTTTTTTTTGCTCTCCATTTGCTTGATAAATCTTCCTCCATCCCTTTATTTTGAGCCTATGCATATGAGATGGATTTCCTGAATACAGTACATCAATGGGTCTTGACTTTTTATCCAGTTTGCCAGTCTGTGTCTTTTGACAGGGGCATTTAGCCCATTTACATTTAAGGTTAATATTTTTATGTGTGAATTTGATTCTGCCATTTTGATGCTAGCTGGTTGTTTTGTCCATTAGTTGATACAGTTTCTTCATTATATTGATGGACTTTACCATTTGGTATGTTTTTGGAGTGGCTGGTAGTGGTTGTTCCTTACCATGTTTAGCGGTTCTTTCAGGAGCTCTTGTAAGGCAGGTCTGGTGGTGACAAAATGTCTCAGCAATTGCTTGTCCATAAAGGATTTTATTTCTCCTTCGCTTATGAAGCTTAGTTTGGCTAGATATGAAATTCTAAGTTGAAAGTCCTTTTCTTTAAGTTTTTTGAATATTGGCCCCCACTCTCTTCTGGCTTGTATGGTTTCTGCCTAGAGAGCTGCTGTGAATCTGATGGGCTTCCTTTTGTGGGTAACCCGACTTTTCTCTCTGGCTGCCCCTAGCATTTTTTCCTTCATTTCAACCCTGGTGAATCTGATGATTATGTGCTTTGGGTTGCTCTTCTTGAGGAATATCTTTGTAGTGTTCTCTGTATTTCCTGGACTTGAATATTGGCCTGCCTTGCTAGGTTGGGGAAGTTCTCCTGGGTAATATCCTGAAGAGTGTTTTCCAGCTTGGATTCATTCTGTCCATCACATTCAGGTACACCTATCAAACGTAGATTAGGTCTTTTCACAAAATCCCATATTTCTTGGAGGCTTTATTCATTTCTTTTCACTCTTTTTTCTCTAATCTTGCCTTCTCATTTTATTTCATTGAGTTGATCTTCAATCTCTGATATCCTTTCTTCTGCTTGGTCAATTCACCTATTGAAACTTGTGTATGCTTTGCAAAGTTCTTGTGCTGTGTTTTTCAGCGCCATCAAGTTGTTTATATTCTTCTCTAAGCTGTTTCTTCTAGTTAGCATTTCATCTAACCTTTTTTCAAGGTTCTTAGTTTCTTTGCATTGGGTTAAAACATGTTCTTTTAGCTCAGAGAAGTTTGTTATTACCCACCTTCTGAAGCCTGTTTTTGTCAATTCATCAGACTCATTCTCCATCCAGCTTTGTTCCCTTGCTGGTGAGGAGTTGTGATCTCTTGGAGGAGGAGAGGCGTTCTTGTTTTTGGTGTTTTCATCCTTTTTGTGCTGATTTCTTCCTGTCTTCATGGATTTATCCATCTGTGGTCTTTGTAGTTAGTGACTTTCAGATGGGGTCTCTGAGTTAAGAGATGTTGAAGCTATTTCAGCATCTCAAATGTTGAAGCTATTTCTTTCTGTTTTTTAGCTTTCCTTCTAACAGTCAGGCCCCTGTGCTGCAGAACTGCTGGAGATCCACTCCAGACCCTGCTTGCCTGGGGCTGCAGAATAGTAAGAGTTGCTGCCAGTTTCTTCTTCTGTTATCTTCGTTCCAGAAGGGTACCCACCAGATGTCAGCCTGAGCTCTCCTTTATGAGGTGTCTCTTTGAAAATACTGGGGTTGGGGAGCTGCTTGGGGAGATAGTTTGTCCATTATAGGAGTTCAAGTGCTGTGCTGGGAGCTCTGTTGTTCTATTCAGAGCTGCTGGGCAGGTACATTTAAGTCTGCCACAGCGAAACTCTTAACTGTCTCTTTTCCTAGGTGCTCTGTCCTGGGAAGGTGGGGCTTTATTTATAAGTTCCTGATGTGATGCTGCCTTTCTTCAGAGATGCCCTGCCCACCAAGGAGGTAGCCTAGTCGCAGTCTGCCAGCAAAGGCATTGCTGAGCTGCTGTGGGCTCTGCCCAGCTGCTGTGTAAACTTGCTTGTGGTTTTGTTTACAGAGGTATAGTTAGAACTGCCTCAGTAATGGCCGTCTGCCTCAGTAATGGCGGACTGCCTCGGTAATGGCCAACTGCCTCGGTAATGGCAGACTGCCTTGGTAATGGCCGACTGCCTTGGTAGTGGCGGACTGCCTCGGTAGTGGCGAACTGCCTCGGTAGTGGTGGACTGCCTTGGTAGTGGCGGACTGCCTCGGTAATGGCAGACACCCTTCCCCACACCGAGCTGGACCATCCTGGGTCCAAGCTGCACTTGCTATGAAACTCTCACTCCAGAGCATTTCAGATTGCTGGTCTTTGTGGGGGGGTGGGACCTGCCAAGCCAGATCACCTTGCTCCCTGTTTCAGCCACCTCTTTTTCAACTAAATGGGCGGCTCTGACTCCCAGGCATTCCAGGCACCAGTTGAAACAGCCGCCCAGATTTGTGTGAGTTTTTGTGTGGAAAACTGCTGCACTGTCTGAAACAGCCATGCTGGAAACTTGTGGCGCTTTTTGGCCCAGGAATCTCCTGGTTGGTGGGCAGTAAAAACTCGTTTGGAAATGTGGTAATCACTCACCCTCTGCGTTGTTCTCACTGGGAACTGCACTCCAGAGCTATTCCTATTCAGCCATCTTGGATCTGTATCCTGAATTTTTAATGATTAGAAAGATTTGATCAGTTATCCTAGGAAATATAAACAACATGTCAATAAGCTGAAGACTTAAATCAAATTAGGGAACTATTTTTTAAAAGCCCTGACTCTCATATTTCCATTTTAGGCATCTGAATAAATGGTAATATTCACTATCTGGGAATCATACATGGAGCACATTTAAGGGAAAAGTGATAAGTTTTCATGGGGCCATCTTGAATTTGGCATGCCTGTTGGACACTTAAGGGAGCTGGAAGTATAGTTCTTGAGACTGGAGAAAGATAGTTTGAGTTAGAAAAGCGGATTTGATGGCATAATATATTTTAGGTGGTTGTTAAATTTGTTAGCATGTTTGAGATGACCTAGGGGACGTAGAGTAAGAAATAAAAGAAACTAGTACATCATGATGCTTTAATATATGTCAGACATTCTGTTAGGCACTTTACATGTATTTGGGAAGAAATACAATTACAATTGTATTTTAAGACGAGAGACCCAGATTTGAATTCTTGCTCTACCACTTTAACCTTGAGTGATATACTTAATTTCTCTAAACTCCAGTTTTCTCATCTTTCAAAAGGTTAATAATAAGGCCTACCTCATTTGGTTTTGTGAAAATTAAATGAAAAATTTGGAGTGTCTAGCATATGGTAAGTCCCCAATACATATAATTCACTCTCTTTTATTATTGATATTATTAATGCCATATTATTTAGCCTTCATTACAACCTTATGAAGTAGCTTTATTGTCTTCCTTTAACTGAAAGTATTTTATTACTTGCCTAAAGTTTCAAGTTGGCAACTAGATGATCCAGAGACAGAATCCAGCTTTAAATTAATTGAAATTTAAAATTTCTCTCCAGGGATCCTTTTATAAAACTGCTCTATAATAGTTTCTTACAGATATTTGAAACAAGTATTTGATTGAATTATATTCATAAGAATATATACACATATATAAGTATATATGTGTATATATATATATATAAGTATATATATATTTAACAACAATGAAGTATATATATATATACTTCATTGTTGTTATTTAAAGAAAAATGGAACTCCAGACATGACTCCAGAACAACTGTACAATCATATTTCAGTTCACGTAACCTCTCTCTTTGCCAAGATAGTGCTATAAAAGTAACACCTGTCAACAGATTTGATTACCCTCTTCTTTTAGACAACTGAAAATAATAATCTTAGATGTCAGAATATCAACCAAGAACTACAAAAATGTTCTTCTCCATTAAGTTTTGGACAGAAAAGCTATACTTACTTTGAATTATCTTGCTAACACTGAAGTCTTAATATATAAATATAGTGGAAGTAATTTGTGCCACCCACCAATTTCAAAGGCTAGTTGATAAGTGATTAGAACAGCTTTATGTCTCTGTAAAGAGTTATAGGAACCTAATGATTTATTAGCATTTCAACTGCTGCCTCTTTTTCCTTTCATGCTCTGACAATTCTTGTCATAACACCCTTAGCTGGTGATTTAGTAGAATCTCCCTTAGCTGATGATTTAGTAGTAAGCAGTTCTTAGGTTTAAAATTACACAGCTCCCCTATTTAAAGCCGTAGGGTATTTGTTCCAATGGAACTTCACTTATGTAGCAAACATTCACTGGTACCTTACTATATACCAGATACTGTCCAAAAGTGGAAACCTCAAACTGAAAAAGTATAGTCCCTTTCTTTAATGAGTTAATATTCTAGTGAACATAGTGGACATGATCTACAGAGAAATAATTGCAATAAGTTTTATAATAAAGGGGTGTTAAAGTTGCATGTGGAGCTTAACCTAAGCATTCTTCAAAGAAGAGGTTAAATTTGAGTGTCATATTAGAAGTGAATTTTTAAAGGCCATTAAATTGAACACTTACAATTTATGCACTTCAGTTATGCAAACTTTATCCTTAAAAGTATAAAGAGTTATTGAACTGTAATTAGTAGGTTTGCTTTTCACAGGGATATGGGCTGGCAGTTTAGAAACATTCTCTGTATTCTAGACTTAATAAATATGCATTTATTATGGTAGTATTTTATGATTTTATATACATCAAATATATATTTTATCTATCTATATTTATCTATATATATATATCATATATCTATGATAATAAGAGAATGAGAGTCAGGTTTCCCACTGTTGTGAAGGGAAATGAATAGGGACATGGGTAAAAGGCAATGTACTCTGTAATGTTTGATTGCAATGGGAAATATCAGTATAAACGTACAGTTTTTAATAGGAAAACTTCATCTTAATTTTTATTATTTTAACTTTGATTTGAGGTTTGGGGTATACATGCAGGTTTTTTATATAGTTAAATTGCATGTCATGGAAATTTGGCATACAGATTATTTCTCCACCCAGAAGCATGATACCTGATGGGTAGTTTTTTGATCCTCACCCTTTTTCCTCTCTCCACCCTCAAGTAGGCCCCAATGTCTGTTGCTCCCTTCTTTGTGTTCATATGTACTCAATGTTTAGCTCCCACTTATAAGTGAGAATATGCAGTATTTGTTTTTCTGATCCTGTGTTAGTTTACGCAGGATAATGGCCTCCAGCTCCATCCATGCTGCTGTAAAGGACATGCTCTTGTTGTTTTTTTTGTGTTTGTGTCTGCTTAGTATTTCATGGTGTGTATGTATCATATTTTCTTTATCCAGTCTACTTTTGATGGGCAATTAGATTGATTCTGTGTCTTTGCTGTTGTGAATAGTGCTGCAGTGAACATAGACGTGCATTGTGTCTTTATGATAGAATGATTTATATTATTTTGGTATATACCTAATAATGGGATTACTGAATTGAATGGTAGTTCTGCTTTGAGTTCTTTGAGAAATTGCCAAACTGCTTTCCATAGTGGCTAACTTAATTTACCTTCCCACCAGCAGCATATGAACATTCCCTTTTCTCCACAACCTTGCCAGCATCTGTTATTTTTTGACTTTTTAATCATAGCCATTCTTACTGGTGTGAGAGGGTACCTCATCGTGGTTTTGATTTGCCTTTCTCTAATGATTGGTCATGTTGAACATTTTTTCATATGCTTGTTGGCTGCATGTATATCTTCTTCTGAGAAGTGTCTGTTCATATCCTTTGCCCACTTTTTAATGGGGTTTGTTTTTTGCTTGTTGATTTAAGTTCCTTTTAGATTCTGGACATTGGACCTTTATTGGATGCATAGTTTACAAATACTTTCTCCCATTCTATAGGTTGTCTGTTTGCTCTGTTGATAGTTTCTTTTGTTGTGCAGAAGATCTTTAGTTTAATTAGGTCCCATTTGTCAATTTTTTACTTTGTCACACTTACTTTTGGTGTCTTTGTCATGAAATCTTAGCCAGATTCTATGTCCACCATGGTATTTCTTAGATTATCTTTTATCAAGTTTTCTTCAAGAAGAAATAGATAATCTAGACCTATATCTAGTACATAAATTGAATTTATAGTACAAATCATTTTATGAAGAAAATTCCAGGTCCAAATTCATCATCTATAAATTCTGTCCAATTAAGGAAGCAGTAATACAAATTCTACACAAACTCTTCCAAAAAATAGAAGAAAAGGATATATTAATCTGCCCTTTATCAAGCTAGCTTTATTCTAATAACAAATTAGACAAACATACTGTAAGAAAAAAATAGATATATATCCCTCATGAACATAACTTCATAATTCTAAAAAAAATTTTTTTTTTTTGGAGTTAAAGTCTCACTCTGTCTCCCAGGCTAGAATGCAGTGGCATGATCTCAGCTCACTGTAACCTCCACCTCCTGGGTCCAAGCAATTCTCCTGCCTCACCCTCCTGAGTAGCTAGGATTACAGGCACGCACCACCACATCCGGCTAATCTTTGTATTTTTAGTAGAGATAGGGTTTTGCCATGTTGGTCAGGCTGGTCTCAAACTCCTGACCTCAGGTGATCCACCCACCTTGGCCTCCCAAAGTGCTGGGATTACAGGCATGAGCCACCATGACTGGCCATCAATTCTAAAAAACTTTAAAAAATCATTCTTTAGTATGTGAAACAGATAATATATGATGGACAAGGGTGGTTTGTGCTAGGAATAGAAGGTTGTTTCAACATTATAAAAATCAATCATGTAATTCAAGCAGACTAAAGAGGAAAATATATGATTATCTCAATGGCTGATGAAAAAGCATTTGGCAAAACTTAATATTCATGCATAATTTTAAAAAGATAAAATGCTCAGCAATCTAAGAATAAAAGGAAATTTCTACAATTAGCTATAGTGTTATCTACAGCAAACCTAAAGCTATCATATTTAATAGTCACGTATTGAAAGCTTTCTTCCTAAAATGGAAAAAAAGCAAGATATTTCCCCTTACCACTCCTAACCAGTATTGTACTAGAGTGCTTAGCTAGTGAAATAAGGCAAGAAAAAGAAAATGACATACAGATTGAGAAGAAAGAATAAAACTGCTTCTACTTGCAAATGACATTGTCTATACAGAAAAATCCCATAGAATCTGAAAGAATTGTTATAAAAATTTTAATTTAGTTTAGCAAAATGTCAGGCTAGTGGTCAATATACAATGAATTATATTTCTGTATACTACCAATGAGTAATTAGAGAATGAAATTTTAAAACCAGTATCATCTATAATAGCATCAAAAGCTGAAATATTTAGCTATAAATCTAATAAAATATGTGCAAAATCTCTATGTTGAAAAACTAAACAACACTGACATAAAAAATGAAAGAATATCTGCCACTGTGAATTTGGTCACCTGGTTCCAATTCCATGTCTTCTTCTTTACTTTGTGAATTTGAGCGGTCTCTTTAGTTACATTGTACTCCTCTTGCTCATTTGTAAAATAAGACTGATGATAATAATAACTACATAATAAGTTTATGGCATGACATGTGTCTAATAGAGTACCTAGCATATCATGAATGCTCAATAAATGTTAGCTCTCTATTTTTATGAAAATAACAGTATGTATAAAGTCAGTATTTTACTTATTTTGCCCATTGTTGTTTCCACTAGGGTGGTTGTTTTAAAATAAATCATATATGTCATGCTTTTACATCAGTGGCAGTCATGAAAATGCACCATGTGTGTCTGCTGCTTCAGAATCATAACTGACTCATGGCCCCACTGCTTTCCTTTGTGCTAAAGACACACTTCCTGCCAGCTCCCCTGAGCCAATGACTGCGTTCAGATGCCTGAGTTTCCCTGGCAGATACTAGAGGAAAGCAGAAACCGGTGAGATGTGCTAGAATGGATATATCATGTGAAATTTGGGCACTAACCAGAGAAGTTTGTTCCATAGGAAGACCCATTCACTGAAACATCAAGCCTCACCTATGTTCAATGGTTGCTGTCACAGATCTAGGTAATTAATATTCATGAGGATAGTAAGACCTCAAAATGAGAGACCAAATGGCCAAATTTAACCAGTAAAAACCCAGAGTCCACAATTACTGTAACAACTGGGAAGATCAGAGGCATCAAAGGGGGCTTGACCTTGAAGGAGTTGGAGGGATGGATACTGGAGCATAGCATTCCCACAGGTGACACAGGGAAGGGGCCAACAAGGCCGATGCTTAACATCTACAACCAGAAAAGGCAAGAAAGGAGGAGCAGGAGGCTGACAGCAGTTGCCCCAGTAAAAAGTCATGATACTTTGCTCAATTCTAGGAACTGAGCCAATTTTCAGGTCCAAATTCCATTGACTAAAGAGGCAGCCAGGTCCCTAAGAATAAGTACCCTGCAACACTGCAACAATTTTATATCGAGATGACATGTTCCATCCTTCCCCAAAGGGACCAACGACCATCTGCATGGGTGACTGTATGCCAGGGAAAGGGAAGGTCTAGACTGTTGCACACAAGTTCCAAGTTGACCTTGACACCTGGACCCCTTGTTGAAGTGGGGGCTTATAGAAGTCAAGTAATGAATGGAGTCCTAACTGGGTCTGGCACAGAGTGGGCCCACAGAATCTGTAGACTCACCCAGGGATCATTTCTCCATTTCCATGTATCACTGGAATGAATGTACTTGGCAGTTGGAGTAAACTCTACATTTGTTCCTTGGTCAGTGAGGAAGTGCTATCATACTGGGAAAGGCCAAATGGAAACTCTGAAATTGTCCCCCAGGCAAGAGGGTAAATACAAAATAGGGACTGGTCGTCTCTATCATCTCTCTTATTAATTGCTAGTTTTCCCCAGCAGGAAGTGGATGGACTCTGAAGAATGGCAACAGATAACTACAGGTTCAACCACATGGTGGTCAATTGCAGCTGCCGTGCCAGAGATGGGATCACAGCTACAGCACATTAATCAGGCTGCAGGTCCGAGGTATATGATTGTTGATTTGTTGAATGTGCCTCTTCTATCAATATTAAAAAAAAAAGATCATGAACCGTTCACATTCATATGGGACAGACTCCAATATTCATTTACTGTTTTGCCTCAGGGCTAGGGCTAGCTTAACTCAGCTGCCCTTTGCCATAATAGTCTGAAATAATCTAGATCACCTGAACCCACCAAACATCAGACTCATCCATTGCATCAATGACATCATGTTCATTGGCCAGAAACAAGAGGTGGCTAGTACGCTGGAGGTCTTGGTAAAACACTCACGCTCCAGAGAGGAAAAGATGAACCCTACGAAGGAGGATTAAGGAATCCATTGGTTAGGTTCATGCTGGAATATCCCCTCTAAACCAAGATAAATCTCCGCATCTTGTATCTCATACCTCAAAGAAGGAATATCTGGTTGACCTCTTTGGGTTCTGAAGGCAACTCATGCCACACCTAAGACTGCAGTTCCAGCCCACAAATTGGGCAACACGATTACTGGCAGCTTTGAGTTATGCCTGAAGCACAAAAGGCTAGAAGTGCAGGCTGTGATATAGGTCTGTCACCCATGAAAGGGGATTCAGAAGGAAGGTCAGTTAGGAAGAGTCTCAAACTGCACTGCTGCCCTGCACAAGTCTCAGCCAGCCCAATAGGGAGCGGAGCAAAGGCCGCCTGTTGGAGAAGTTCCTTGATGAACAGAAAGGGCCAGGCCCTGGCACCTCCACGGCGCTCATTAGCTGTTAAAGGTCTGCCTAGTAAAAGCATGGCCTCAGCTCAACTGCTACAACCAAGAGGCATTGCAACCAAGGCTATCACTCTCACAGCTTATCTGCAAATTCTTGCTTGAAGGGAGATCCTAATAGTTCCATACTCACCCTTTAGAGAGAATTCTCTGCATTCTGCCAAGGAGCTGGTGTGTGTGTGTGTGTGTGCATGCACACGCCCACGTGCATGCACGTGTGACAAAGGTTTATTTAACTCATCAATGAGGGAATCAGCAGGATGAAGAAGGATAAGAAAAAAACTATATATAGTCAATGAACAAAAAGAATGCTGGAATAAGATAGCAAGTTAGATCAAAACTAGTAAATTATGAAACAACAAAACTATAATCTGTAGGATTTATATTTTCTACTGGCAAGAAATAAATTGCAACCTAATGATCTTCCACAAGTTAATATTAACTTTACAGAGTCTCACCTTAACCAACAGCAAATAATCAGTGTAACTTTCTTCCCCTAAAACTTCCCAACTAGGGGAACATTTGCCCTCTCCCCATCCCAGAGATATTTGACAATGTCTGGAGATAATTGTGATTATCACAACTAAAGGGATGAAGGTGTGCTACTGGCATCTGGTGGGCAGGGGTGCCAGGTATGCTGCTAAATGACCTGTCATGTCCAGCCACAGCAAAGAATGACCCAGCCCAAAATGTCAATATGCTAAGTCTGAAAATCACACACAGATGATGCTTTTGATGGCTTATTAGGCAATGCCTAGTATAACATTGAAAGGGCGTGAGAAGGAGATCTTTCATGTTTCCTTCTGTTTTCACTTAAATGTAAAATTGGGATAATGATAGCACCAACTTCATTTAGGGTAAAGGATAATTAAATAAAACAATTGTGGTTGATTGTATTTGTACAAAGATGATGCACAAATATATATCCCATCCCGTATGCTGTTTTTCTGATGTGAACCTGACATTCCTGTATTGATGGGTGGAGGCCATGTTCCCTTCCCTTGAAGCTGGGGAGACCTCTGCAACTACCTCCATCAACAGAGCACAGCAGAAGTGACACTTCCTGACCTCCGAGGCTGGGTCATAAAAAGCAATACAGCTTCCCCCTGGCTCTCTTTCTAGGGACACCACCTTGGATGTTCTGAGCCAACATGAAACAAGTCTGGCTAGGCTAGAGAAACCCTAGAAAGGGACTACATAAAGAGAGAGAGAGGCTCTCACCCCAGCCTGTCCAGTCTTACCAGCTCACACACCAGACATGGGAGTGAATGAGGCTTTACAATAACCCCAAGTACTGTCTGATTGCAATCTCATGTGAAAGAAATCTCCAGCCAGAACCACCCTATAGAGCTGCTCCTGAATTCCTGACCCACAGACACCGTGGGAAATAATAAATGATTTTGTTTTCTTAAGCTCCTATATTTTAAGATGATTTGTTCCATAGCAATAGATACTAAAACAACAATAAAAACATAGTCTTAAGCACACTGCATGGAAAGTGAGTTAACTGGCCACTCTTTTGGGGTAGTTTTAGTATTTTTAAGTAGTATTAAGGTAGTATTTTTACTTTTTCCATGCGCTAGAGGGCACACGGTCCGTTTTCAGCCCTCATACATGGAGGTGTAGTTTTCTCATTAAACCACCAGGTGGAGCCAGCCCCTAATTTTTCACTGTCCCTTTCAGGGGTGAACTTGGCAAAATGGAAAAATATGGCTTCAGAATCAAAATGCTAGCATATTTAGGGAGATGTGTTAGAGAATGCTCAGCAAACAAATTCTAAAACACAAGAAATCTTATTTTGATGAAAAACTCATCCCTAGGCAGGGTGTGCACACAAAAAACAAGAAAATCCTTTTTTTCCCTTTTTCAAATGCAACAGAGATTATGTTTTCTTTAAACCCTGAAAAGGAGAAGAGATATGCAAGCCTATGATTTCTAAACAATACTATACTTAATTTTTGCCATTATCTAGAAACATAGCTAACACAAATCTGTTTACAATTTGCTTCTGATGGTAAGACTGTATTTCTGAATACTGATTTATAGGATTCAGATGACGTCTGTACCACCATTTTAGCTTAAACATTTTTAAGTTTCCATGTTTTCTAGTCCTTTGTTTTGTATACACAGAATTTAATGGTCTAGTGGCTGTGAAAATGGGCCATGATTCCGATTGCAGGAAATCTGGGAACCAAATCCCTTAAAATGAATTAGGTGAACCAAATACATTTTATCTCCCTCTTTTCTGAGAAATTCAGAGCAGACACTGCCCGTCATCATTCACTGTAACTGGAGCAGGTTGGCAGCCCATGCTTATTATGGTGATCTGCCAGTGCCTATGTAACTCCTGAAGCCTGATGTCTCTACCCTGAGATGGCTCAAGGATGGTTGGGTCAATAGAGCAGTGGTCTTGGGAATAAAGATGGTTTTGTGATCCACTTATTTGATTAGAGGGTTCTACTGTAAGGTCGAGGCTTTGTAGCCTACTAGGGGAAAAATCCAGTGGTGGAAAGGATGGAGGCATTCTCTGAGGATATCCTACAACTTTGACTCCACCCAAACCCTAGCTGACCTGTTATCTTGCTGATTAACCACAAGAACTGAAGGAGAAAGTAAGGTTTGATCAGCTCAAACCCTATCTATCTTAGGCTGGGATTAAAACCAGACAAAGCCAAGCACAATTGTATGGTAAGTCGGTAGAATCATGTTCCTACGTAATGCTTTGTCTATCAAGGATGAGGCTGCTTCCCATGCTTCACTTACGGTCCCGTCTTAGCACTTTGTGCTCACAGAATGCATATGTGACATATTTTTCTCTGATACACTAGTACTGGCAACGGCTGTCTTCTTTGGCTTAACCACCAATTGTGGACCATGAGAGCCTCAGAACATCTCCAATTTTTCCCAGCTGGTTTTTGAAATTCCCAGGGAGAATTGTCCACATGCTCTCAAGAAGTTTCCCAGGATTCGCAAAACAGTCCTATGAGTTCACAATAGCAATGGTGACAAGCCTGCTGCAACTCTTTAGAGGGTACTTTCCTGGGTCCTCCTGGTCATTGATACTGACAGCAGGATTTTCAGGTCACTACTAAGTACTTCCCGCAAACGGTCATGACTTCATTCCATGCCCACGGTAGCCTGTCAGTGCAGTGGCTGGACCATGCTGAGGTAGAGGAGGCAGTCTGTGGCCCTATGACTATTATCCTCCGTTGCTAGGCTGTCTTCTCAGGGCTTATCTCCTTAGGGTCCCTTATCAAGTCTGTGAGGGGGCTGGTCAGGCATACAGCAGTATAAGCAGCCATTTGTCCCACCCAGCCTCTCCAAAAATGATGAAAAACCATGTTCTGTGGCCCAGATCTGTACACTCTACCTGGGGATGACTTCTTCCTCCTAAGTCATTCACTCCTCAGGCAAATACACGATGGGAAGCCCACCCTAGCAGGCTCAGCCCATGCCAGCTCCCAAACTGACCTTGGATCACTCAAGCAACTTTAAACCCAAACCTACAAACCTGGTGTGTAGCTCACAATTTGATGCCTATGCAATGACCCTGATTCCTGGATGCCATGTTACATCCTGCAGTGTCTCTACTAAAAATGTGACCGGACACATCTGAATTTGCAATGGGGACACGGCATCTTGGCATCTTGGTTTCATAGGTGAAAGATTCCGAATAAGTACCTTTTTTTGGCAATAATTTAATCTGAAGTGGATTAAGGCAAGATTTAAAATCTTGAAGCAGGATAGTACTTTTTTCAAATGGGCATGTTTCCACAAGATGGTGTCACTGAGTGGAGTTTTCCAGCATGGCAACCCTTCTCAGGTGGAGGCAGCTTGCTGAGATCAGGAGGCATGTTCAAAGCAGAAACATGGCTCCAAGGTTCTGCTCCTTTTTAGAACAAATTAGCATAGTTCACACCCTCCCCCTCTACATGCCAATGTTAGAATGATCTCATAGACAGGGCAACTCCATCCCTTTCTGTACCTCTAAACTTCCATTCAATTCCTTCAGCTATGCCCTTTTCCTGTACTTTTGCCAAACATGCCCTTGCAAAATTATTCCATCACTCTTGGGTAATAATGAACTTGATCAGAAATTGACTGCCTGGATACAGAGTTTACTCAAGGATACTGCAGTCATCTTTTCCTTGCCTGGCTCCTTTTCTCACATTCTTTCCCTCTTCTCTTTAAAACAGTAACCAAACTTGGCTTCAATGTGGTTTGGTAAAGTGGAGCGCGTGTCTGTCACTTTTGCATGCAACCTGCCCAAATGGCCCTTTCAAACTTGAATGGTGTGAGAAGCTCCGCTCTGGTAGGGGAGTATACATTTGGTATCTCTTCCCTGCTGCTTACAAGTTCAAATGCTCTGACGGCAGCAGGAGGAGGAAAAGCTAAACATGGCGGTGTTTACTAGAGGAGTCTGTCCTCTGTAGTGGTAATTAAGAGGAGATACCAGGGAGGGTTGCTAGACCATATGGGACTGCTGACCAAGTATTAAAGTGGCTACATCAAACATCGCACCAGTGGTTTCCTTTACAGCCAGGAAATCAGCGTGTTTCATGTGCTATCCCAACAGGGACCGTCTCCATGTCTTTAAAGAACAATGTGCCAATGAAAGAAGTAGAATAAAGGATTGCACCCGCTCCAGCACCCCTGAACCTCTCTGCCTTCTGGTGACAGATGCATTTTAATCGTCACCATCTGGAGAAAATGTTCTTTTCCTGGTTGCCTAGCCTGGAGATCAGGCAGTTGGAATTCCAGACAGGAATTCTACAGTGTGGGATGGAGTATTTGGAGATGATGTGGTTGCAGTATTTCTCAGGTTATTCTGGAGAGGCCGTTTTCACACTTCCTGTGCTTTGTGTTGCCCTGTTTCCAGTTTTACTTCACAGTGTTTTGAGACATGTCTATGAGGCAGCAATCCTACACCCACATAATCTCTCCCTATACTGCCTTTCCCTCCCTAAACCTGGGGCCATGGCTCCCCACGCCAGTAGGCTCAGCCCACTCTAGTTCCCAAACCAAACTTAGATTGCATAAGCAACTTTAAACCTAAACCTACAAATCTAATGTGAAACTCACAGTTTGATGACTGTGCAATGACCCCAGTTCCTGGCTGCCATGTTATGTCCCGAAATACCTTTACAACAGATTTGACTGGGATGGGATATCCCCGAGGTATCCATTGAGATCTTGCATCTGTAATAATAGTTACTCTCCCCAGGGCATTTCTGATATGAGCAACCCTTTAATCCTAACAAAAGGGACTTTCACTATATTTGTCTTAAAGATGAGGATGCAGGGGCCTGAGAGAGGGTATGTAACCTCCCTGAGTCAATATCAAGCTGGGACTGGAAGATGAGTATTCTAAAACTTGTACACTGTGGGCTGTGATTCAGCCTCAGGGATTATGCTTGGGACCACTGTCTGGTCCTCCAGTTTGAGACTTGCTCTGAGCTTCCACCTTCACCTGAGCCTCCAACCAGGTTCCTCCTTGGAAACTGAACTAGCTTAGTCACCAGGACACTGTACCCCAGGTTCATCTCACCTGGCTTCTTATTATTCACCAGAATTTCTTACTGCAATTTTCCCCTTCTCTTGGGACACATGACTGCTTAATATAGGCTTTTAATGTGTGGCTCCTTGTCTGTGAGAGTTGGGAGCAAAGTAGGCCACGGGTATGAGGAAAGTTATATTGTAGCAGCCTTGCTATCAGGGTCAACATAGTGCGGGCAGGCAGCCCGTCCTCTGCAGTCCTGGGGGGTGGCAATGCGTGCCCTTAATGGCTCTCAGCACACACATGCATGCACACGCCACACACAACCCTGTACCCATCACATACACACGCTCCACATACACCACACACATATTTATCATACACATTACACACACATCACTCCCCACACACAACCCTACACATATCACACACACAGCCCATATATGCACCCCACACACACATAACATACCACACACACCACACACACATCACCTACACACATACAACCCAAACACATCACATACACCACATACACATCACACCCACACATACATACCACACACACCACACACACATCACCCACATACACACACTCCACATATACCACAGACATATTTATCATACACACTACATGCACATCACCCCCACACACACAACCCTACACATATCTCACACACATGCACACCACATACACACCACACTTACACATACATACCACACACGCCACATACACATCACTCTCCCACACACAACCCTACAAATATCACATATACATACCACATATATACCACATCCACACGTACATACCACATATAATCCCCACACACACGATCCCATACACACCACACCCACACATACATACCACACACATCACCTCCACACACACAACCCTACACACATCACATACACTCTGAATACACAACACATACCCACACATATTTACTACACACACCACACACATGACCCCCACACACCACATACACACCACATTCACACATACATACCATACACACATCGCCCACACACACAACGCTACACACGTCAC
This sequence comes from Plecturocebus donacophilus, assembly GCA_004027715.1. Lineage (NCBI taxonomy): Eukaryota > Metazoa > Chordata > Mammalia > Primates > Pitheciidae > Plecturocebus > Plecturocebus donacophilus. The sequence goes on from PVKP010016771.1 coordinate 46,016, forward strand.
ACACAATATATGCACCACACTCACACGTACCACACACACCACACACACATTACCCCCACACACACAATTCCCTACACATCACACACCTACACACACACATACATACCACATATACACCACACACAACCATACGCACACCACACACACACCATACACACACAAACAACCCTATACACATTGCATACACGCATGCACTGCATCGCATATACACCATACTCACACATACCACACATCATCTGCACACACACCACCCTACACACATCACACACGTACACATACATACATATACTCATCACATATATACCACACACAACCATATACACACTACATACAAGCCATACACACACAACCCTAACACACATCACACACATATATAGAACGCTACACACATCACACAAATATACACATCACACACACAACCCAACACACATCACACACATATGCATATGTACACATACCATGTATACCCCACACACAAGCACATACACAAAACACACATGATACACACCATACAAACACATACATATGCCCTACATACATCACACACAAATGCACATATCCATATATACCACACACATCATACACATACATATCACACACACATGACCTATATATATCACACTCACAAATATGCGTACACACACCACATATGTACCACACATACAACATACATAGCACATAGCATATGAACACATGCACATACCACATTTATACCATATACACTACACACATATACACACATGCAATACACACACACACACACACACACACACACACTTTCTTCTTAGATTCCCAAGTCTTACACTGCACCCTCACCTCTCCTGACTGGCACAGAGGACTGATTATATCAAGGCCTTGCTGAAATGAAAAAACCTGGTTCCTTTGGTGGCTGTGGCAACCGCATCATCAGCATCTAACCAAAGCAAGCGCTGCAGTAGATGTTCCTGAATATTCCTCTCTAGATATAATCTCCTTTGCTTCTGAAGCAATCTCCAAGCTCCCGTACAGTGGGTATCCACGCTTGTACAATGTTTAGTCCATACGTACTGAACGCCGAAGCCAACAGAAAACCCTAAGCACAGGTCTACTCAGAGATAATCTCCGTTGACAGCAAGTGATTTGACCCATCCAAACCCCTGAGATCCAAGACAAAGTCTTCCCTAGTACCTAATATCTTTGGAATGATGCATTCATTCACTAACAACTCTTTGCTGATTGCTACATTAGGTCACTGAGGGAGACATGCATCTATGACTGATATGACCTTAGCCCTCCAGGACGTACTTTACAAGTAGGGTTGTCAATCAATAGTTTTAAACACAGCAGCAAGTTGGAGGAGAGAAAGACAAATAGATATTGAAGTTGGGAGTTAATTTCAGTGAGAATTAAAAGAAAGAAGGTAGGCTCTCAGACGTCAGACTGCCAGGATTTCAGGCTTGTGGCAAAGAAATGAAGTAT
>PVKP010016772.1:0-47476 GCA_004027715.1 Plecturocebus donacophilus
ACACCCTCTAGCCTTGTGCTTAGGCTCTGAAAAGTTCTCCTCTCACAGGGACAACACTGTTGGGACTTAGCCCTTTTTCTCCTACGTCCTCAAATTTCCCTTTTCTGCTGGATCAGCTCCATCGGCCTACACAATACTGTAAATTCTTTTATATTTAAGATAAATGTAAAACCAAAACAAGCTGGGTGAGGTGGCTCACACCTGTAATCCTAACAGTTTGGGAGGCAGAGAAGGGTGGATTACTTGAGGTCAGGAGTTCGAGACCAACCTGACCAACATGGTGAAAACTCATCTCTACCAAAATATAAAAACTAGCCAGATGTGGTGGCACACGCCTGTAATCCCAGCTACTCTGGAGGCTGAGTCAGGATAATTGCTTGAACCTGGGAGGCAGAGGTTTTTGTGAACCCAGATCACACCACTGCACTCCAGCCTGGGTGACAAAGCTAGACTCCATCTCAAAAATACAAAAATAGATAAATAAATAAATAAAATTTAGGAAATTTTTGACTCTACATCCCTTTCTAACTTACTAATTTCTTGACTTTCCATTATAACCACTCACCTAATGTGTCTATATTCACTAACATCTTTTCTTCCATTCTCTCATTTTTTAAAGGAATAAGATCTTATATAAAACTCAAACAATAGAGAAAAGCAAAGGAAGTCTTGCTTCTATCACTGCCCCACCAAACTCATCATATGAACCACGTTTTTAGTTTCTAATTTCTAATTCTTTCTACTTTTCTGATGCAGACATCAATATACTGAATAGACTTGTCTGCATTTTTTTTTGTTTTTACTCAGATATACCCAGGAAAATTTCCCACTGTTATTATTTAAGGAATGGGTCCTGAGTCCCCAGGCCACACACAGACAAGTCCTGGTCCATGACCTGTTAGGAACCGGGATGCACAGGTGGAAGTGAGCGGGCACCAGCGATGATTATCACTTGAGTTCCGCCTCTTGTCAGATGAACTGCAGCATCAGATTAGAAGAGTGAAGCCTGTTGTGAACTATGCACACGAAGGATCTTTGTTGCGTACTCCTTATGAGAATATAACCCCTGATAATATGAGGTGGAACAGTTTCCTCTCAAAACAATCCCCACCCACAGCCCTGTCCATGGAAAAATAATCTTTCCTACAAAACTGGTCCCTGGTGCCAAAAGGGTTGGGGACCACTAATTTAAAGAGGTTCTTTATTTTTTAAATTTTTTAATGGCTGTGTGTCATCATTGATTCAACCATTCCTGACTTGCTGGACATTGGGTTGCTGTCATTACAAACAATATCCTAATTAACACCTTAAATACGTGGCATTTGACATTTGTGCAAGTGTATGTACAGGCTAGATGCCTAGTAGTAGAATTGCTGGCTCAAGGGTAAATGCATCTTTAATTTATTTCATACATTACTGCCAAATTTCCCTTCCATAGGAGCTGTACCATTTTCAAATTCCACAAAGCAACACACAAAAGTATTTATTTTCCTGAAACCTTGCCAGCTGAGTATATTTTCATACTTTGTATAGATAGATGCACAAAAATTGTATTTTCAGTGTTGTTTTAATTTGCATTTCTATTATTATGAATAACATTGAGTATGTTTTCCATGTGGTTAAAGGCCATTTGTATTTGTTAACTTTCTCTCTGTCCTTCTCTCTCTCTCTCTCCCTCTCTCTCTTTCTCTCTCTCTCTCTCTCTCTCTATATATATATATATATATACACACACACACATATATGCATTTATATATACACACATATATATGCATATATATGTGTGTGTGTGTATATTTATATATATATATATAGAGAGAGAGAGAGAGACAGAGAGAGAGAGAGAAGGACAGAGAGAAAGTTAACAAAGAAATACAAATGGTCTTTAACCACATGGAAAACATACTCAATGTTATTCATAATAAGAGAATATATATATATATATATGTATATATATATATATAAGCTTTACTTGCTTCTCTGTAACTTGTTGATTAGTTCTTTTCAATTTCTTATAGCTCTTCATATACTAAAGAAATTATCCCATTGTCTGGATGACAACATGCAAATCACAAATACATCTGTATTTTGCTTATCTTGAGTCTGGCTTTCTAGAATCTTTAGAATTCTGGGAAAACACCAGATTCAAAAGGTGCTTAGAAACACATATTTTACCACCTCTTGGGGGTAAAGATATAGCTCCTTGAGCACTCAGTTACATATAAACATGACTACAAAAAGCCAAAGGTTCAAAATTACACATCATGAGTTCTTTCATCAAGTATATCTACTCAGTACCCACCACGAGCTGTCAAATCGTGCTCTAAGTACCAGAGACAGATAGTGACCAAAGACCCAGACCCTAACTCAGGGATTTACACTGGTCACTAAATTGAAGGGCCAGTTAGTAGAAACAAAAAAGAGAAAAAAAAAGATAAGAAATATATTGACTGGCTTGCAGTACAAAAAAAGAAAAAGAAAGAAAGAGAAAGAAAGAAAGAAAGAAAGAAAGAAAGAAAGAAAGAAAGAAAGAAAGAAAGAAAGAAAGAAAGAAATCATCACGTTGTGCTGAATTGCATATCCGTTATTCTTTGAATGTATCCTAATCGAGTTGTTTGCCCTTATACATGCTAAAATGTGCTTTGCCAAGATCAAGCATGACTTCTATGTAGCCAGTTAATTAGAATACCAATCCTTAGTTCACCACAAAGTAATAAATGGTTTGTGTACTGGACACCCCAGTTACCCAGCCTGGAGCATCACACATTGTATGCTTATATTGCGATATCACAGGCATCCCACAAATACCTACAACCATTAGGTATGCACAAAAATAATTAAATCTCCCACAGAAATTCAAGGTAAAACAATTCTCACTGAATGGTCGTGATTTATTATATCTTCAACCCATTTCTGAATTGTGACCAGCTCTTATGTTATAGCACATTTTCATTGCATAACCCCTGTGTCATCCACTATTGCTAGGATTCTCATTTTATTCATGTTGGAACAGTGACCTAAAGAGCTTCAATGTGTCACTATCAAATCTGCAACAATGATGAACACTTGCCTATCCAACATGCATCTTTGTTAGTAATAGACTATCATGTATATTAAAAGTGATAATGCCCCTGATTAAATATTCCATATTTCCAGATTTCATGCAGCTGAATCTAGTCCTCTGGGAAAGTTTAATTTATGATATGTTAGAAGGATATGTGAGACGTTTCCAACGCTCTTTAAATGGAATTCTTTCAGCTGAGAGGCATGCCCTTCTTGCCCTTTCCTCTTTTTCCCTTTCTGCTTCCTGGAATGTAAGTGTAATGGTTGGAGTGCCAACAGCTGTGTTTTGACCATGAGATGAACCTGTGAGTAAAAGCTATGCTCTAGGGCAGCGGTTTCCAAACTTTCTGTAACAGGCAAAATAAATATTTTAGGCTTTCTAGGCCACATTTGCTCTCTTTCACGTTTTTCTATTTTTTGCTTGATTTTCTTTTTTATATACTCCTTTAAAAAGAAAAATAAAATTTAAATTTTGCAGGTCCTACAAATGCAGTCTGGGTCAGATATGCCTGAATGTCCTAATTTACTGAGCTGCCTTACACTAGGATGGTGGAGAAGAAAGATTAGAGGGTCCCTCATGATGGCAGAGCTGGCATGCCAGCCCTATTTTGCATACCTCCACACTTCCTTTATGAGAGAGAAATTAATATCCATCGGCTTAAGCTACTGTTACTTTGTGTTTTCTATTATATGTAGATAAATGAATCCTAACTGATAAACGGCCTTCAAAGGAAACGTGCACATCGCCTCTGCCAAGGAACTTTAGAAGACATTATTTTAAGGAGAAATACTATAAACACAAAAGCATGTAAGTAGGAGAAAATTTCAAGGGCACATTTAGAAGAGAAGGCTGAAGTGAAGAATCTGCTCTGGAGGGTATGGAAAGACATTTTGATAAATATTATTCCATTGATATCTCAGTTGAAGCCAGCTGATTGCAGCCCTGGGAGTGAGAAAGAGCAGTTTGAACTTGATTCAGTAGGTAATAAAGAGCTATTGGACACTCTTAATCCCAGTGAGGGCATAAGAAAGCCATGTTTTAGAAGAAGTCATTTTTTAAATAATGTAGTCTGGACTGGAACACGGAAGCTCTATGATGGTAACCCTGGAGGGCTGAATCTTGAAAGTTTGAAATGACAATAGAAAGAAAAAGTTGATTCTGAGAGATGTTACAGAGGTAGGGGCAGAATGAGCAGACTCGTATTTGTTAGATAAATGCATGAACGTTGGGAGAGGAGGGAAGAGGTGGCTATATCTGCAGGTAATAAGTTTCTGGTCTTACAATGTTCATAACTATTTTTGCTCCCTTGCCTACCTATTATTTTCTATATTGCACAGTCGTTTCAACAGAACAATTCATACTTCAATCCTCAAAAAATTGTCAACTGACACAACTTTATACCATTTAGTTGGGTTTCCTAATCTCTTTCAATAAATAGGTAAGCACAGAACTCCAGTTGTAGCTAAAGATTCTTGAATTTATTCAGGTCAATATATTGAATAACAATAAACGATTTTTAAGAGCATGGCATTTGACAGATGTTACAGACTACATAGATTCTCTGTTGTCTTCATAACAATCCTATTAGGCAGCAGCTGCACACATCCCGCCTCACCTTCAATATTGTGCAATGGTTGCTTGGAAGAAGCTGTCTAGGCAGGAACCGCATTTCCCTGTATCCATACCATTTTGGTGAATGCTCATGACTGGATTTTACCAACAAATATGAACAGGAGTAGTTAATAGCTTCTGGGCTAAAGTGGTTATAAAAGTGCAAGAGATGCTCTAAGCTATCTTTCTCTGCTCAAAGAGATTTTAGGGGATCATGAAACAATTAGTTGGAGACACCCAGGATCCCAGAGGCATTGCATGGAAAAGAGCCATGCATGAGAGCCACCTAACATGTAGAACTGTGACATAAATGAGAAATATACATTAATTCCCTTAAGTCACTGAGATTTTTGAGCCAAGGCTGACCTACTGTAACTAACACAGTAGGTGTTATTAACATTACCATTTATACACACAGAAATAAGACTTGGGAAGATGTGTCTAAGATACTAAGTGATAGAACTGTGGTTAATATTTGAAGTATTCAGTTTCAGAGCCCATGTTCTTAACCATTACCCAACATCATCATCTTTTTATATAAATTTTTGAAAGTTTATATAAATTTATAAATAACTTTAGCCAATTAACATGGTAATATGAATTACTAATGGGTAAGCAAAAGGTAATGATACTAATCAGAGGAGAAATCAGTAAAATAGAAAGAGAAAACAATAGAAAACATAAATGAAACCAAAGGTAGTTTTTTAAAAAAATCAGTAAAATAAATAAATCTCTAGTCAGGCTGATCAGAAAGAAAGAGAGGAAATACAAATTATTAACATCAGGAAAGAAAGAAGTGACATAACTACAAATTTTCCTGAAAGTAAAGAATAATGTAGAAACATTATGAGAAAAAAAACACTAATGTGAAATGAACAGTTTTCACAAAAGATAAAAACAACCAAATGTATAAATTTATATAAAGCAATTCTAAACATCTACATTTTGAGGTGTGTTGTTCATGTTCACGAAGCCCCATAGTCAACTAATATGGTAACATGAATTACTAATGGGTAATATGCATTTTACATTAAAAGTGGCATTTGTTTAAAGAATTCAGTGATGTAAGATTGAAATATCTTTTTCCAAGTTTAACTGATAATTCCCCCTAAGCTTTTCTCATTGGTACAATAACATGATTTAGGGGAAAGTATAAGGGCTGAGTAGTCAGAACTACTTGCATCAGAACATGACCTCTATGGCCTTGAGTAAGACATGTAACCTCTCTGAGGCTTAGTTTTTCTCTCTGCAAAAGACAGTTAACATCACCAGCTTTTTAGAATGATTCCAAATATTAGAAATAATGCTGGAAATCTTAATCACTCAGTATACATAGACAGTGATTTAATTCAATCTAGAATTACCTATTTAAATGCCTACTATAATACATGCCAGACATTATTGAGGCTCTGAGGATACAACAATCAACAAAACAGACACAAATATCCCTGCCTATTTGCACACACTATATTCTTTTTTTCCCCCTTTCTAACAGTTTATAATAAGAGAAACCAATATTAAGGCACTTTCAATTCTGATCAAGATGGAGTAACAGGGACAAGATTAACATTCCCATCTGAAAAAACAACAAAAACCAAACAGGCAAAATATACCAGACAACACTTTAGGAAACACTGGCCATCAGGTAACAATAGATAGTGATCTCTGCAGATACTGGGAATGAATGAGATGAGCCCTGCAATTACCCAAGCAATTATGAGACGAGGAAGAATGCAAAAGGAGAATGGAAAGTATTTTAAATAAAAATAAAAACACATAATATCAAAATAGCAGGAGTCTATTAATGCAGTATGTACAGAGAAATTTAATCACTAAACATCTATGTTAGATAGCAAAAGAGATGTCAAATCAATAACCTTAACTTCTACCTTAACAATAACATTTAATTAGAAAAATAAAAGTAAACGAAGTTCACTGGAAGCAAAAGGTAATGATTACTAATCAGAGGAGAAAACAGTAAAATAGAAACAGAAAACAATAGAAAAAATAAATGAAATCAAAAGGTAGTTTAAAAAAATCAGTACAATCAATAAATCTCTAGCCAGCTGATAAGAAAAAAATATAAAATACAAATTATTAATATCAGGAAAGAAAGAAGTGAGATAACTATAAATGTTCCTGATAGTAAAGTACAATATAGAAATATCATGAAAACAATATAACACTAATGTTAAATGAACAATTTTCATGAAAGATAAAAACAACCGAATTTTACTCAGGAAGAAATAGGTACTCTAAATAACCCTTTATCTGTTAAAGACATTAAAGTTACAGTTGAATAAACCTCCCACAAGGAATGTTCTAGGTCCAGATGGTTTTGCCTGTGGATTCTACCAAACATATAAGGAGGAGATCATACAAATTCTAAACAAATTCTTCCTGAAGAAAAAGGAAGACTTTCACAAACATTCTACGAGCAAGCATCACCCCAGTATTAAAGCCAATGAAAGGCATTACAAAGAAAAAAAACTACAGAGTAACATCTCTGATGAGCATTGGTACAAAATTTCTGAACAAAATGCCACCAGCAAATTAAATCCTACAGTGTATAAAACGATAATGCATTACAATCAAGTGGGGCTTATCTCAGGAATACAGGCAGTTTAACATTAGAAAATCAGCCTCTGTAATTTACAATATTAACAAACTAAAAAAGTGATCATTTCAATAGATGCTGAAAAGGTATTTGACAAAACTCCAATATGAATTCCTGACAAAAACTCTCAGCAAATCAAGAACAAAAGTTCTAATTTTTGTTCAGTGTAAAAAAAAGCTCTTTTAAAAACCTACAGCTAACTTAATGATACAAAAGAAGAAGAAGAAAACTTAATACTTTCCCTCTAATATCATGATTATGAGAAGTTATCTGCTCTTACTTGTTCTAATCTTATAGTGCAGATTCTAGTCAGAGCATAAAAAAAAAGAAACACAATATCGAATATGAAGAAGATATATTTAGTTGAAGATGACAGAACTGTCTATGTATAAATTCCAATGAAATCTGCATAAACATCTAATAGAAATAATTAAATGCAGTGAAATTACAGTGTACAATATCGATATAAAAATAACTTCCATTAAGTTGAAAGTAAATATTATTTATAATAGCTTTGCAAATTGAAGATTTAGTAAAGTTGTCAATTTTCCCCAAATTGATTTATAGAGTCAATAAAATCCAAACCAAACTCACAGCAGGCATTGTTTATTTGGTAGAAATCAATAAGCTGATTTGAAATTAGTGTGGAAATCCAATGACTATAGACTAGCCAGGGAAATTTTAAAAGAGAAAAAGATTAAAGTTGGAGGAATAACACTGCCTGATTTCAAGATTGATTATAAAGCTACACTTATTAATAGTGTGTCTATTAGTGTAATAAAATGCAAGCTAATCAATGGAATAGAAATGGACCCATGAATAAGTAGAATATTGATATTTAATAATGCTGTACACTAAGCAATGGAGGAAAATATTGTATTTAAAAAAATTTTACTAAAACAGTTAAGTACACATGAAAAATATTTAATTCATACCTCACACCATGTACAGAAATTACCTTAAAAATATATTATAGATCTAAATATAAAACTATACAACTTATAGAAAACAAGGAAAAATAATCTTAGTAATCTTGGATTAGGCAAAGGTTTTCTAGATACGAGATCAAAAACATAATTCACAAAAAAATTAAGTGGGACTCTATTAAATTTGAATATTCTCGTGTTTTAAAGACATTGACAGGAAAATATAGTTACCTAGCATATATGGGAGAGGGAGTGGTATGAATTGAATGTTTGTGTCCTCTTTAAAATTCATGTTAAAACTCAATTTCCAGTGCAACAGCCTTAAGAGCTGTGGCCTTTAGGAGATGAATTGGCTGTGTGGGCTCTGCCTTCATCAATAAATTCCTGCTTTATAAACGTCTTGAGAGGGTGCGTTTACCCCTACTATCCCTTTCACCTGGGGAGGAAACAGTAGTCATTCCTCTGAAGGATGTAGGAACAGGGAACAATCTTGGAAGCAGAAAACAGCCCTCACCAGACACAAAACCTGCAGACACCTTGATCTTAGAGTTTTCAACCTCCAGAACCATGAGCAATATATTTACGCTGTTTATAAATTACCCAGCCTAAGGGGTCTTGCTATAGCATCACAAATGAACTAAGACACGAAGAGGAGAAAACATGTACTTAGAATACGTGAAGAGCTCTCAAAACTCAGTAATAAGAAAATAAACAACTTATTTAAAGAATGGAAAAGCGCTTTGAGCGGATACTTCCACCAACAAAGATATTCAAAGGGCAAATAAGCAGAAAGAAAGATATTCCATATATTAGTCATTAAGAAAATGCAAATTCAACTATAACAAGATATTTATTACACTCCTAGTAAATCGGCTAAAGTTAACATTCTGATCATACCAAGTGTGATGAAGAAGTAGAGTGACAGGCATGCTCACAAGTGCTAGTGGGAAAGGAATTTGTTTCCTAAAAAGTTAAACATGCACCTATGATATGGCCCAGTTATCTTACTCCTAGGGATTTAGTCAAGAGAACAGAAAGCATATAAGCATACAAAGGCTGGTCCACAAATACTCATATCAGCATATTCATAATAGACACAAACTGGAACAACCCAAATGCCCAGCAAGAAGTGAGTAGATGGGCAGGCGTGGTGGCTCATGCCCATAATCCCAGTATTGGGAGGCCAAGGAAGGTGGTCAGGAGTTGGAATCCAGCCTGGCCAACATGGCAAAACTCCATCTCTACTAAAAATACAAAAATTAGCCTGGTGTGGCAGTGGGCGCCTGTAATCCCAGCTACTCGGGAGGCTGAGGCAAGCTTGAACCCGGGAGGCAGAGGTTGCAGTGAGCTGAGATCATGCCACTGCACTTCAGGCTAAGTGAAAGAATGAGACTTCATCTCAAAAAAAAAAAAAAAAAAAAAGAGTGAGTGGATGGATAAGCAGACTGTTGTATGTCTCTATAATGGAATACTATGCAGCATTAAAAAGGAATGAATTATTGATGTGCACAGCAAAACATCTCAAAATAATTATCCAGAATATAAGAAGCCAGATAAAAGAGTACACATTGTGTGATCCTATTTATGTAAAATTGTCAAAAAAAAAAAAGAAAAAACACCTCATGTGGAAAACAAATCCATATTTTATATTTTTCTGGTGAAGGTGGTGAGGAGGGCTAGGAGAGACAAGAGAAAGTTCCAGGAATGATAGATGTATATGTTCACTACTTTGATATGTTTCACTATTTTATGAGTATATACATACACCAAAACTCATATACTTTAAATATGTACAGTTTATTGTATGTCAAGTATACCTTAATTAAAAACTGTAAAACTATAAGACAAAAATAATTATCATTTAGAATTTTTTACTGAATCAAAATATTTTGCAGATGCATAGAATTCTCTGCCTCTTATTATTTAGTCAATCATTTGCAGAGAGCTGGAGATAGTTTTGGCATGGAATAGCTAGTGTCTTTTCATTTAGCATGGCTAAAATTTAACTTAAAAATTGTGAGATTAGATGTTAAATGCTTATTTGCTGGTAACTTCTTCAACATTGACATTCCAAGTGTTGTGCCCCTTAAAGATTAATTCACCACTTGTCATCAGTAGCCACTTTTATTTAATTATACTTGTAAAATTTAAATGAAGCAATGCCCATGCCTAAGAAAAGTATAGCCAGGGATAGAGAATGAAAAATGAAAGTCCTCCTGTTCATTTCTCGTTTCTAAATACTTCCTCCTCACGATTAACACTAAGAACAAGGGTGATGAAGATGACGGACTGCCGTTTCTAATCCTTACGGGCAATTGCATTTGCTTATTTTCTTTTGTGAACACGAAAGTACTTGAAGAGAAATTATACAGTGATTCATGGTTCTGGGGAAGACTGCTGATATTTTGATGAGGCCACCTCAGTGCCCTCAGGAAATCAAAGTGTCCTATCACTCTGTGTCCATTATCATTACAAAGCTGTTCTTGCCTTCCAGGTAGTAAATGAGTTTTTAAATAAAAGGTATGGCTAAAAGTATTCACTTGTCCTTTTGCTTCATCAGAAGAGCATTATTTTTATTTTAGGAAAGAATGACAGAAGAGAAAGAGAGAAAGGCTTATTGCATCCCATTTTATTTGCTATTGATCATTGCCTTTCCCCCAGGCTTCTTGGTAATGTGATGGTGTTAACTAGAAGTACTTATCTCTGGAGCAATGACCACAGAAGGAAAACTTAGCGAAACCTGTCACAAGTTTCAGACTTTAGTAGCCGTCTGTGAAGATTGTTTAGCTCTATCCAACACTTCCTACAACTGATGGGTATAGTTTCCTGAGTCTGAGTCTTCAGTGCATCAAAAATGGAAAAGATTTTGTTAGGCACAGGTATACGGGTTCTTTCTTTACCCATAGCTAGATAGGCTATGGAAATGGATGTGCAAATAAAGTACAGCTTTACAGAAACTATCTAAATTTTTCTAACAGATCCAAAAGATCTGTTATCCTAGGGTAGTTGGAGTCCTAATTTCCAAAATTTTCAGAAAGGAGTTCAACAACTAATGATAAATTATGGAGATAACTAATATCAACTGAGTCCCCACTATATGCTCATACAGTTAGAGACTTTATATTTGTAAATCTTATATCTCAAGGCATGTTAGCCTGGAAAAAATAAAGTGGGGTCAAGACAAGAACTAGCAACAGCATATCTGCCTCTGCCCTCACTGTCTCTACACCACCTTCTTTAAACATGATTTGCTAGCAGTTCTGAGAGTCCTGTGGCACATCTCACAAATGCTCACAAAGAACATCCTCTCAGTACCACAAAGCATCTGCCAGTTCCTTTCCCCTGGCTTATCTGTCTTTGATCTATGACTGCTCTCAGTCCTGCTGAAAGTCATAAAACAGCTAAACTACTTCTACTCTACCAGTAGCCCTAGGGATGTTGCACACACAGGCACATTTATTTAAACATTCTCCCTATAAAGAGTTGATGTATGTCCATGTTAAGTCAACCTATAGCTACAGCTTGGAATACCTATGGCTCTCTAATCAGGAATGAAAGCTCTATTTTGTTGTTAGTGTTGCTGAGACAGGGTGAAGTGCAGTGGCATGATCATGGCTCATTGCAGCCTTGACCTCCTGGGCTCAAGTGATCCTCCTACTTCAACCTCTAAAGTAGTGAGGACTATAGGCCTACATAACCAGGCCCAGCTAATTTTTTATTTTGCGTAGAGATGGGGTCTTTCTATGATACCCAGACTAGTTTGGAACTCCTGGGCTCAAGCAACCCTCCTACCTCAGCCTCCCAAAGTGCTAAGATTACAGGTGTGTAATCTCTCCACATTGAGGCTGAATAAGAACTCTAGAGATGGTTACTTAAGCACATAATACTGTTATTAGAAGCTGAGCCAGAGGGTTTACTGGCAAAAGTGGATATTAGAAATAAGTTTTAATTGAGTAAATGAGGTTCTAATGCTACCAAATTTAGTCACAGTCTTGGAAATTTTTGTTTGGGTTTCATATGTATGTAGTTATATTTTATATTTGTGTGTGTGTGTGTGTGTGTGTGTGTGTGTGTGTGTGTGTGTGTGTGTGTTTATGGTGCCACCCTCTCCTTAGACTTCTGATATAAGAAACTGGGCCTGAACAAGACATTAGAATGGTTCGTCCCAAGTCATACTGACTCTCAGCTTCTGGTCCTGATTTTCTGTATTCACAATCTTTTGTGCAATCTCTACTTTGTGTTACTTTAAAAGAGTTATTTTCCATAAGAATCTCTACTCTCTTAAGCTTTAGACCTCTGTTAGACCCATTCTATAAGTCCTGCAAATGTTCATATCAAAGAACACCTCTATTTCTGTGGAGAGGCACATTAAACTTCTATCTATTCAAAGTCTAAGCAAATATAAGTTTAAAAAGCAGAATTTTTATAGGAAAAGAAGGAAAGTTGAGATTAAAGTATATTCAAGGAAACACCACATTATATTTAGTAGAGCTTTACCACTAAGATTTATTTTTGGAAGTTGTTCTGACAGTCAAACTAGATAGTAGATTCCCCATTCAAGGAGTTCTATATGGAAATACTTAATATTACAGGTGAAACATGGTAAATCTCTCATTAGCATCAATTTTACCAAGCTATTTTTGGCAGAATAAAGGGAAGTATTTTTATATAAGTATAAATAGTATACTATTGAATAAGAAACATAATTTCCTTGGGTTTCTTACAGAAGTCTTTGAAAAAATGTTGTTTCCTTGGTTAGCCACTTAGTATAAGTCCCCAGGTTTTTCTAGAAAATTTAGGTAACCACTAAAAAGCAATATTTTGGATATTCAGCAAACGTAAAAGCACTGTATCTAAATATGAATCTTCTATATTTTAATATTAACCATAATCCCTGCAATTTGAGGTGAGGTAAGAGGACGATAAGGAAAGACCATCAGTTTTAAAGAACAAGGAGACCAAAACAAGGAATATTGTAATACATGTAGCACAGAATTGTAAAGAAACCTGAATTGACTTGCATTGTGATTACTTAGTATTATATCACAGTCATATATGTTTTAAGATGAATTTCTGGGTTTTTAATTTACAAGAAAAAAACAACGCCATCAAAAAGTGGGCGAAGGATATGAACAGACACTTTTCAAAAGAAGACATTTATGCAGCCAACAAACATATGAAAAAAAGCTCGTCATCACTGGTCATTAGAGACATGCAAATCAAAACCATGTTGAGATATCATCTCATGCCAGTTAGAATGGCGATCATTAAAAAATCTGGACAACAGATGCTGGAAAGGATGTGGAGAAATAGAAACACTTTTACACTGTTGGTGGGAGTGTAAATTAGTCTGACCATTGTGGAAGACAGTGTAGTAATTCCTCAAGAATCTAGAAGTAAAATACCATTTGACCAAGAAATCCCATTACTGGGTATATACCCAGAGGATTATAAATCATTCTACTATAAAGACACATGCACACATATGTTCACTGTGGCACTGTTTACAACAGCAAAGAGTTGGTACCTGCCCAAATGCCCATCAGTGAATAGACTGGATAAAGAAAATGTAGCACATATACACCATGGAATACTATGCAGCCATACAAAAGGATGATTTCATATCCTTTGCAGGGACATGGATTAAGCTGGAAACCATCATTCTCAGCAAACTGACACAAGAACAGAAAACCAAACACCACATGTTCTCACTCATGCGTGGGTGTTGAACAATGAGAAAACATGGACACAGGGAGGGGAACATCACACACCAGGGCATGTTGAGGGGTGGGGGGAGCTATGGGATGGATAGCAGGGTGGGGGGTTGGGGAGCAATAACATTAGGAAGAGAAATACCTAATGTAGGTGATGGGGGGATGGAGGCAGCAAACCACCAGGGCATGTGTATACCTATGCAACAATCCTGCATTATCTGCACATGTATCCCAGAACTTAAAATATAATAATAATAAAAGAACTCTGTTAGGGAAATTAAAGAATAAGCTGACACAACATATACTAAAGAAAAAAATGAGTCACTGGGTTTTTAACATGTAGGAAATAAAACATTGGAAAATTATTTTAAACATATTTATGATATATGTGATAACACATCTGCTTTTAATAAATCAGCTGAATTGTGTTTTTATTAATAAAAGATAATTCTTCTCTCTTACCAATATAGAAGTTTGATTTGCTTTCTAACTTTTCTTTAATTCCTAGCATCAGATATATTCTATATCTCCAAGTACTATATTTAGTCAAGAGGAGATTCACTTTTTAAGTGAAAAATGGGCATTGAGATAGAAACAAGCTTCGCCTTAATATGCCAATTATACACTTCTTTTCAATTTAACTTTTAGTCTGAGGGATGGTAAGATTTTTCAGTTCAGTTGCTCTCAACAACTGAGATACTGACTGACTTGTTTGAGTTACAAATAAATCTACATAAAAACTTTCATTTTCTCTATTGATTCTTTTCACAAACTTCTAATTATACTTTCAGGTAGTTAAATGGAAAAATCCAACCACATCTATGACAAAGTGAGCTATATTTAAACTGTGGGATAAAGTAGAAAAGGAATCTTACCCAGTAGGAAACTGTCAACAATACTTTCCTAAAACAACTGCTAGACAAATGTCAACCTATATGACTTCAATAAAAGTAGATTCTGCAGAATGGGAGGGAGTCCCTGTGCAGGCAGAGAGGAGCCTGTCTTTGTTAGAGGCAGAGAACCAAAACTGTGCTGATCTTGGATAGATGTACCCAAGAATGCAGCCTTTCACTGGACAGTTTCCAAGTTATCGTACTTCATAAAAAAATTGGCATTATCATGTTTCCAAATAGGAAGTCAATATAAATCCATTTTCAGTAGAGTGATGGGATCAGATTTCACTCAGAATCCCTCTGTCAGAAGAATATGGAACTCACAGAATCCTATTGTTGGGATTAAGAACATGGATTTGGGAATGCCTAGATTAAAATCTTGCCCTTCTTTGTTTTAGCTTGGTGACCTTGGCCAAGTCACCAAGTGATCCTTTATTTGTAGAATAGGAATAGTCATAGTTAGCTTCATGTTGACTGGGAAGAATAAATGCAGTGATGTGTGTGTGAGCTGCTTAGTAGAGCACATGGACTCAGTACTTGCTCAGCTCATGGTAGCTCTCACCAGCCTGCAAGACACAGGGAGCCAGGGGACATTTCTATAAATACTTGTCTCAGCTCTTGGGCAAGTGGGAACTTGTGTTCTACAAACTGTGATTATGGAATCAATATGATTTCACTTAGCATAGTTCTTTAACTTTCCTAGGAGTCAACATCTACTGAGTACTCACTATGTACCAGGCTCTATTCTGAATATTTTTTGTTTTGTTCTGAGACAGAGTTTTGCTCTGTTGTCCAGTCTGTAGTGCAGTGGCGTGATCTTGGCCCACTGCAACCTCTGCCTCCCTGGTTCAAGTGATTCTCCTGCCTCAGCCTCCTGAGTAGCTATAATTATAGGTGTACAGTACCATACCTGGCTGGATAATTTTTGTATTTTTAGTAGAGAAGGGGTTTCGACACGTTGGTCAGTCTGGTCTCGAACACCTGACCTCGAGTAATTCACCCACCTCAGCCTCTGAAAGCGCTGGAATTACAGGCATGAGCTGCCATGCCTGGCCTATTCTGAATGTTTTAATTGAATTAATTCATTTAACATTAATATGAACTATGTAAGATAGAAAGTAACATTATTTGACAGAGAAAAATAAAATTATGATATAGGATTACCTTGCATTGAAAAATTAGTGGGAGGAAGAGATGGGATTGAGATGCAAATAATTTAACACACAGACTTGTGTTTTTATCGCTACTTGATTGCCTCTCCTACTGAGATGCAACGTCCTTAAGGGAAGGATGATTTGAATGGTGCTTTGATGCCCTCCCAGCACTCAACTTGTTTTCCTGGCATAGCATGCATGTTGATCTTCAAGGATCTCCCAATTTATCTGGGGAGATTCAACGTGCAAAGACGCTAAAACAAAATCACATTTGTTTATTTTTTATTTATTTTTATTTATTTATTTTGAGACGAAGTCTCACTCTTATCACCCAGGCTGGAGTGCAGTGGCAGTGGTGTGATCTCGGCTCACTGCAACCTCTGCTGCCTGGGTTCAAGCGATTCTCCTGCCTCAGCCTCCTGAGTAGCTGGGATTACAGGCACCTGCCACCATCCCTAGCTAAATTCTTTTGTATTTTTTGTAGAGACGGGATTTCACCATCTTGGCCAGGCTGGTCTCGAACTCCTGACCTTGTGATCCACCTGCCTCAACCCCTCAAAGTGCTGGGATTAGAGGCATGAGCCACTATGTCTAGCCACCATAATCACATTTATAAAGCCCCTACTCTGGTCCAAGCATTGGATTCAGTGCATTATGATGTCATTTTAGCCTCAAACTGACTTTGAACCAGAGGTGTGCTTACTCTCATCTATAAGTCAATCAGACTTCCCAGGTATAATACAGACCCCACTCTAATGTGTTTAAACAGAAATGGAATTAATTCAAGGTAGTTCTGAGAATTTCTGAGGGAGCTGGAGCATCATAATCGGATGATTCTTGGTCAGGCTCAGTGCCCAACCACACCCACAGGACAGCATGTGGAAGCAGCACGACAGCTTGTATGGCCTAACGCTGAACATTGAAATCACTGACACTCTTTTCCTTGCCACCTGCTGGCTTTACCACCACCCTTGCCAGGAAATAGATTGTTTCCTCACTTCTAAACTGATGTCTTCCAAGAGTGCATCTGATTGATGGAGACTTGGGTCAAACATCTGCCTTAACTGCAAGGGAGGCCAAAAACTGTGTGAATTTAAATTCAGAGAAGCAAGACTTGTAAACTAAGGGAAGTTCCTGATTACAGGAAAGGTATTAAAAAGTGCTAGGTGGGAGAATAAAAACTTTGTGAACATCCACTACACCTCCTTTTTACAGATGAGAAGACTAAAGCTCATAGGTTAGATAATTGAGTCCATATCACATGAGTAGTAAGCAGAAGACTGAGCGTATAGATGCAGACCTGTCTCCCCACACAAAGAAATAACAAAACAATGTTGAGGTCTCAACAGTCTGTAAGAGAGAAGTTCATGGGAGGAGAGCTCTCTTGTGGCTGTGGCCATCACAAAAGGCCCGAGGCAAGCAACATCATTTGGACAGCTCCCTAGAATCCTCATCTCAAGGTTGCAAGAAAAATGTTAGGAATTATTTCGTATGCATCCTTCATTCTACAGAGGAGGAAACGGAGGCTTGTTGAAAAGAATTGCTCTGCGCAAGGTCATAGCCTCTTCGTGGCAAGCAGCTGAAAACCCAATCCCATGACAGTAGGTCTAGTGCTCTCTACAGTGAGCCGTGGACCCCAACTACTAAATCACATCTCTGGAAGAACTGTTGAGTAGAAGTTCTTTGAATTGATAAACAGAATGGGAGAGAGAGTCATGTGCTTCAGTAAAGCAAAAAAGAAAAGTTTTTATTTTGTATGTGGTTTCTCATAGAATACTTCTTGCCCAGCTGTGCCCAAGTAGGTAAAAGGCCCTTGTTTATGCTAAAGAGCCTTTCTTGTCTCTGCACACCCCATTCTTTTCCTGCTAATACCAAGTATAGAAAGCAATGAAAGAAAAGGTCACCTGTTTTCTTCCTAATGGGGCACTGATGTTTTTAAGTGCTCATGTGATCTGTCCCAGAAAATGTCAAATAGCATCCTTATAATCCTTAGTTGGTAGTTAGTTGAGTGGCTCTGTTGTTCAGACAATGAATCCACTCAATTTTTGCCTTTCACGTGAACACCCACAGTGAACAAAACTTGGGAAGAAAATAATGGAAATGTTGACCTCTCAGTTTTATGGAAAAGGTGACCATATAAATGTGTCTTTTCTGACTGTAGGCTTTATAAAACTTCTGAGAATAAGCACGGTATTTTACACAAAAACAAGGGCTTGGTTGTTAGACTGTCCTGTGGTTGAAATTCAGCTCTATCCTTGCTGGTGTGTGATCTTGTCAAAAGACTTAAAATTTCTGAGAGTCAGTTTGTCTGCAAAATGGGAATAATGATAAATTGGTATGGGATTAGAAATAATGCAAATACTTGGCATTTATTAGGGACTTATTGCGTGAAGGATTATTAGTTTTGCTCTTTATTTCATTAGCTACTTTGACTTAAGCTGGTCTCTTGTATGAACTTTTATTGACTCTCTGATATTTGATATTTGTATAATATTACTTACAAAAATGCATTAGGAGGCCAGGCATGGTAGCTCATGCACGTAATCCCAGCACTTCGGGAGGCCGAGATGGGAAGATCACCTGAGGTCAGGAGCTCAGCTCAAGACCAGCCTTGAAACCCCATCCCACCTCTACCAAAAATACACACATTAGCTGGGTGTGGCAGTGTGCACCTGTAATCCCAGCTATTCGGGAGGCTGAGGCAGGAGAATCACTTGAAGCCGGGAGGTGGAGGTTGAGGTGAGCTGAGATCATGCCAGTGCACTCTAGCCCCTGGATGACAGAGTGAGACTCTGTCTCAAAAGAAAAAAAAAAACAAAAACAAAAACAAAAAAGCATTAGTAATATGTGTTAACTCATTTTCAGTAAGCTTTTAAAAATATGATTTTGTTACTTTTTTTTTAATAGATAAGGATATTGCATTGATGAGTCCTTAAGTAACTGGTGACCAAGATGGCCTTAATGTCTCCCTCAGCTTCACTAAAGTTTAGATGGGTTTCTTTTTGACTATAGGCTGGTGGCTTTTTTCTTAATTTACTTAAGAAAAGGGAAAAAAAAACAAAACCTCTGCAACTGTAAATTATTTCTCTACAGTCTAGAAATGTCTTTCTCAAGGATTTGGGACTAATTTTATTGAAATCATAGAAGGAAATAAGATGCCTATCTCCTTATCTCTGTGTGAGGGTAGAGGGTCCTTAGACAAGTGACAGCCAGTACAAATGGTCTAATCACATCGACCAACTACAGTAGTCCTCCCTTATCCTTATCTGTGAGGGATACGGATCATTCATTTCAGTAAATGCCTGAAACCACAGAGAGGTCTGACCCCTATGTATACTACACATGTATTTCTTTTTCCTGCACAATTTCACAGACAGAAGATTCATTCTTACCCTAGATTTCAGCAACCTCAGCATACAATTTTTTTTCGTTAACTAGACAACTTTCACTTTTTCACCTAAAGGAAATACTTTATGGCTTCTCATTGGAATATTCAAATTGGCAGTATCACTACTCTTGTGCATTGGGGCCATGATTAAGTAAAATAAGAGTTACTTGAACGCAAGCACTGCAATACTGCAACAGTTCATGTGATAGACTACTAAGTGACAAAGGGAGGATTCCCGTCCCATGCAGGAAAGAGTGCACAGGGGGAGATTTCATCATGCTACACAGAATGGCATGCAGTTTATGACTTATGAATTGTTCATGTCTGGGGTTTTCCTTTAATATTTTAGATGGCAGTTGACCACAGATAAATGAAACTACAGAAAGGCAAACCCCGAATAAGGGGGGACTACAGTATCCCTCTACCATCTCCCAGTACTTTTCCATTAGCTCATCCCAGCGTTTAAAACTCCCATTTTTTTTTTTTTTTAAGAGTTGCTTTCACCCTCTCTCTTTCCCACTGCAATCATCTTGGCCTCTATTGAAACAGTCCCAAATAAAACCTTTCTTGACTGTCTAACTTGTTTGAGGCAATTTCTTTTACACTGGCCCAAAGTCACCACATTAGACAAGGTAAAGCTGAGATTTTTAGTCAAGTCATTTGTGCTTCTTTCATATGGACTTCAGTTGGGCTTTAAGAACAAGACAGCTGACTGAATTCTTAGTCTAAGAAAGGTATTATCCTGCAATTATAATCCAACTAAAACAGCCTTTGTTTTTCCTACAGAAAAGTGAGAAAGCTGGACTAGATTCCCGGGTCACAGTTAGATCTGGAAGATCATTCACAAGCCTCAGTGGACTAGGGAAGAGGGGACCAAAAGAGGCCTGAGTAGGGGCTCCACAATCATACATATTTAATAAATAAAATAAATTGGGGCCACATGTTGACCTCATCGAAAAGGGTGGATGCTGCTACAAGTAAAAAAAAAATGGAAAATCATTGTATTCTGACGTTTATATGGCGTGTTCTAGTTCTATCTATGTTTTGTTTTTATTTGAGATGGAGTTTTCATTCTTATTGCCCAGGCTGGAGTGCAATGGCACAATCTCAGCTCACTGCAACCTCTGCCTCCTGGGTTCAACCAATTCTCCTGCCTTAGCCTCCCAAGTAGCTGGGATTACAAGCACATCCCATCATGCCAGGATTTTTTTTTATATATTTAGTAGAGATGGGGCTTCACCATGTTGCTCAGGCTGGTCTCAAACTCCCGACCTCAGGTAATCCACCTGACTTGGCCTCCCAAAGTACTGGAATTACAGGTGTGAGCCACCATGCCCAGCCCTGTTCCAGTTCTAACACTGGCTCCTTCCTAGGACATAAAAACAAATCCAGCACACCTGTCTTTTCCACAGAGCCTGCTTTCAAAGTTTGACCTATCTCATATGTTTATTTAATACTGTTGCTAAGAAGCAGACATTCAGTGAGTAGGTACTCCTCTGACACTATATATTTATATTTGTATTAAACAGGATCTACTTTGGAGATAATGTCCAAGTCAAAAAGTAGAAAATCACTTAATTGATAGGAATTGCAGATCTCTGAACTAGGATGACTGGTGCAATTGGCTTATTCACCCAAGAGTTATTTAATGCCTACTATATAAAGGATTCAAATCCCTACATTGTATAGGGATTTCAATATAGAGTTTTAAAAATGTAGAACATGACCTCATAGAGAATGCAATCTAGTAGAAGAGGTTTACTATACTCAAGCACTCTCAAAATATTAAATTTAAGGAAGTAGAATTGCTGATGTAGCTTTTTGGGGTTCTAATTCAATAAGAATACTTTAAGCACAAACTATTGCTCCAGGTAGCTTACCAAACCATATATTATAGGGAATAGGAGATGAGATTCACAGAAGCGGGAAAGATTATGTTCACCTTTATATCTCTTCTCTCTTTCAGCTCTCTACTTCACACCTATTTTGTTCATATAGGAGGGCTTAAAACATGGCTATTAAATGCATAAGTGACTATTTAAAAACTACTTCCTGCATTAAAATTATATTACATTTAAAGAGAAAATTTTAAGCAAAGTTTGCAATAATTTATCTCCCATGTTTTACAGGTTATTATACTTTTCCAAATTAAATTCAGCATTCAACTGCTAACCTTAGCTTGAGCAAGACTAATCTATTAACATGCCCTGGGCAGTTTTATCAAAAACGTCTCTTCACTATTAAAGCCTCAACCTACTTCAGCTACAAATCCCTGCAGACTTACTTAGCATAAGACACTATCATTTCCATCTTCATTACAACACAGTTTAATTATCTGTCTTAGAAATAAGGTTCTTCCTCTTAATGAAAGTGGTTAGTCTGGGGGCTCCAAAGGGCATAAGGCAGTTTCAAGGCTTAATTCTGATTATATATGCAATTACAAGTTAGAAAATATGCTTGAGGCCGGGTGAGGTGGCTCATGCCTGCAATCTCAGCACTTTGAGAGGCCAAGGCAGGCAGATCATAAGGTCAGGAGTTCGAGACCAGCCTTGCCAATATGGTGAAACCCTGTCTCTACTAAAGATACAAAAATTACCTGGGCATGGTGGTGCACATTTGTAGTCCCAGCTACTTGGGAGGCTGAGGCAGGAGAATCACTTGAATCTGGGAGGTGGAGGTTGCAGTGAGCCAAGATTACTCCACTGTACTCCTGGACAACAGAGCGAGACTCTGCCTCCAAAAAAAAAGAAAGAAAAAAGAAAATACGCTTTAAAGTCAATGAAAGTTATTTCATCTATTTCTTGTTAGAACATAAAAATACTGATTGGAATGAAGATTTTATTGCAGATGTTTTATTTATCTAGAACACTGCTTTTCAAATTTGAAGATGGCACTTTCAGGTGTCACTAGCGTCATCTGATGTCAGTTCCATCATTGCTACTCGGGTTCACATGAGGGTGGTGGATTCCCAGACCTGTTTATTTCCAGGTATAGTTACGCTGTGTTCAGGATAGTTACTTAAGTCCCACTGGCTTAATTTTCTCATCTGGAGTCCTACATTTGGAGGTTGGTTATGCTATTTAAGGAAATAATAGGTATGTGATTGTTGCAAATATTAGTTAGCAATTACATTACTTTGCTTACTTTTCCCTTCCAAAACTGCCTATTCTGAATTTTTGCTTCCTCTTGTTCTGTCCTCAACTGTATATCTGATGTCCCATTCTCATCAAAGAACCATATTTCCTGTGTCACTGAGAAAAGGAGTCACCAGAGAACTCCTTCTAGTTTTCTGTCTTCCAACACTAAATATTTTTTTCTTTTTTTGAGAACGGGTCTCACTCATTGTTCAGGCTGCAGTGCAAGTGGCATGATCTCAGCTCACTGCAGCCTTGACCTCCTAGGCTCAGGTGATTCTCCTACCTCAGCCTACTGAGTAGCTGGGACTACAGGTGTGTGCCACCATGACTGGCTAATTTTTTATTTTTAGTAGAGATGGGGTTTTGCCATGTTGCTCAGGGTGGTCTCAAAATCCTGGACTCAAGCAATCTACCTGCCTTGGCCTCCTAAAGTGCTGCAATTACAGGCATAAGCCACCATGCCCAGCAAACAACTATCTTCTCTATTATCTTTCTTTCTGCATTTTCATCTTTAAGGAATTTGGATTCCATATCCTAAGACTCATTTCTCATCCCAGACTTTTGCCCATCTCCTTTGACCTTCCTCCAGACCTTCTCCATCATTTTTTCTTGCTTCTTTTTAGTGAAGCCTTGTACTTTCTGCTCACTGTGGTTCCCTCAACTTCAAACATTGAGATCATAGTAGCCAGATTCAGTTCACAAAGCATCCTTCACATACATTTTTGCTAAGGAAACAACAGATCAAAGATTTTTGATCAAGAACTGCCATTGTAGAAATATAGTAGCTTGCATTGAAAAATGCCCCGGTGGTCAACGATATAGGTTAACTAAATAAATTAGGGCAATATAGGTTAACTAAATAAATTAGGACAATATAGGTTAGCTAAATAAGATGGGGTTTTTTACAAAAATAGAAAATGTTACTGGAAATTCTTTAGTCACGGGTAAATACGTCAAACTTGTATTAAGAATCATATAAATGTGTGTGTCGTCTGCAGGCACGAACATGTAGGTATATGCATTGAAAAAGGTGTGCATGTTATTTCTGGCTTGTGAGATACAGGCTAACTTTAATATTCTTTGAGTTTCCCTGTATCCTCTAAGCTTCATATAAAAAAACTTGTTTCTATAATAGGTGAGAAAACAATGTTTTTAAAAAATGCTTTTTTGCCCTTGTTTCCTCTTTCAAATATCAGCTCATTGATTTCTTTCTCTTGGCTATCTTTCTCCTTAAACTATAGTTTACATCAGCTACCTCCTTTCCCTTCTTTCCTGGTTATTTGGTGCCAGTTCATCAAGCATCATGGGTCATGCACTGTGCAATGCACAGAGCAAGTTGCTCAGGATACAAGGATGGTGGTGGCTGAAAAACAATATATATATTTTTTTCCATCAAGAGCTTTAACTCGCTGCTAAGAAACCAAGTACTCTGTCTGTTGCATCTAATTACCCAAGAAGTAAGTCCACAAAGTCCACAAATATACCGCAATGTTTATGATAACACCAGTTTAATAAGTACCTAAAAATATAATCACCCACATTCTCATAAATCTCACTTCTGCATGATTCCAAAATCCATAAACAAACACAAAAACACTCTTAAAGTAATTCCAGATTAATAACATGAATCAAATTTCCAGCACTAGAGTTTATGACTAGAATCCTAATAATAGTTTTTCATTGATGTTGCTTATAAATAAGAAAAAAGATTGATTTATAGTAATATCGTAAGTATAAATATCTGTATCCCTAGAGTTCTGCTTTACAAATATTAAAGAATTTTTATTGTGAGAAACTAATATACATTTATTAGATAATACTTGCCAAATAAGTAAAAAGTAAATAAAATTAGAATAGCACATACATATGAATATAAATTAATCATTTTGGAATGGATTTTATAGCTTCAATTTTTACAGATATTTTCTTTATTTTTTACTCTTTTTATTATTTGGGTTAAACAAAGGAACCAGAAACTTCTGTTGGCAAGTTGCAGTGGCTTCTTTCCTCTAGTGTTTATATACCTGTGTGTGTGTGTGTGCACGTGTGTGCACATGTATATGTGTACATATATATAGTATATTTGTGTATATATGTGTATATTCAGTATATTTGTGTATATATCATATAATACATTTGTGTGTATATACAGTATATTTGCATATATATGTGTATATGTGGTATATATAGTTGTGTATATATGTGTATATCTGGTATATATATATATATAATCCTAATGTAGTGAATACAATACTATGTGAATATACTGTGATTATGAAGTGATTATATAGTAACATTTTAATCTCCTGATTATGAAGAAATATTTAAAGGTTTATACTGGAAGAGGAGGACGTGTTACTCTGTTTTAAGTTGAGACTACAGGCAGAAGATGACTTCTCCCAACCACAGGCAACATTCTTGCTTATTTTAGTATATACTAGGTTTCAAACATTGAGACCAGAACTTGGAACAACATGGACACTTACATGGCTATCACAGTAAAACCTGGTGCAACAGAGACACCTCAGATAGACACTTAACCAGCCTTGTAGGTCAGGAATATCCTCCTGAAAGAAGTAGCATAAAGACATTTAAACTGAGACTTACAGTGTTAGCTAGTCTAAGAGGAAATCAAAATAGGGTGACAAGCTTTTTTTCTCTCAATTAATATCATTTGATTAAGTGTCCTTGATTTACCTGGCTCCAAACATGGAAACAGGGAAACTAAAAGAAAAATAGCCATTCTCTAGACATTAAAGCTGAAGCTTCTTTTAAGGCTGATTCTCAGTGCTATTTTAGCTCTGGGTCACATTAACTTACCTGGTTTGATCATCACCAAGATTCTGTTATAAGTGGGACTATCATGTGGATTGCACTGACGTTCAGGATCTTTGAATCTTCATCCACGCATACATCCATCCATTCAAACCAACCCTATGTACTTATATGTTGAAAGGGGTCATGGTTTATATCATGGCATAATGAGCTGTGAAGCTTCTCCATTTAGGGAGTTTTTCATCCAACATGTAAGGCTAAGTCAAGTGCATGTGGCAGGTACAAGCCGAATCTGCAGAAGCTCTGAGACTTCATGTAATTGAAGCAGTGTGTGCCTCGTCTCCTCTTTGACAACAAGGTAGTTTTTCTTTGGACCTCACTGCATTTATTACATACCATTACTCCAGATACTGTAATTCTTTCCTTTGGGCCTTTAACATTCTCTGTGGGAACATTATTTATCAAAGAGTAAAATTTTGAAACTTAATAAAACAAACATAGAAGAGATTCATGACTAACATTGGTACAATAGTGCCCTTGGGTCAAACATTTGCTTTACTAAATGCCACACAGTCTCCAGTTTCTAGCAATAAAACATGACTTCATTTGCTTTCAGCACCGTCCGGAATGCCTCTACTGTAGCCTTTAGTCAGAGGAGATATAATTACGGCTATAGCTTCACTGATATTGGATGCTATAAGCGGACATTCAGACCAATTAGAAAGAGGAATGTCTGGGAAAGAACAGTGAAGGGAAGGAAGACTGTTGGCCTTGCAACAGGAGACCCAGCCAAGGGCATCTGGCATATTAGATGCAGGATGCTAGTGAAGTATCTTGAGAAACAGTATTGAACCTGTGAATTGGAGGGAAACATTTCAGCAGAAGCAATCTGAATGATGCAAGTGATAATGTAATTTCCTTGCTCAAAGCAACCCAGTGGTTCCTCTTTTGGAATTAGAATGGGTCTCTTCAAGGGGACTGGCAGGATCCTTGCAGTCCAGACCACACATTTTCTTTTTCCTTACTTTCACCTTTAAGGCTTTGCAGGCTCTAGTTCTAACCTATCCTTCTCTCCCTTTGCTTCCTTCTCTCGCTTTCCTTCCTTCCTTCCTCCCTCCGTCCCTTCTTCCTCCCTTCCTTCCTCCCTCCCTCTCTCCTTCCTCCCTCCCTCCCTCCTTCCTTCCTTTTTTCATCTAATAATAGATTTAAGGGGCACAAAAACAGTAGCTTTTGTTACATGGATATATTGTGTAGTGGTGAAGTATGGACTTTCAGTGTAGCCATCACCTGAATGGTGTACATTGTACCCATTAAGTAATTTCTCATCTCCCAACCCTCTTCTACCTTTCCAGCCTCATATCCTGCCAAGTCTCCAGTGTCTACTGTTCCATTCCCCACATCCACGTGTACATGTTATTTTCAACATCAACTATTCCACATTATCTTAAGTGTTTTTAAAAATTATTTTCAATTGTCAAAACAGTATGTATTTATCATGTGTAACATGATGCTTTGAAATATGTATGCATTGTGGAATGGTTCAGTAGAGATAATTGACACATGTGTCATGTTTTCTTTCATTTTTTGTGTTGAGAACATTTAAAATCTACTCTCAGCAATTTTCAAAACTACGTTACTCACTTTAGTCACACCGTTGTGCAATAGATGTCCAAGTGATTCCTTCCATCAAATGAAAATGTGTATCCTTTCACTTGCATCTAGCCCACCACCGCTCCCACCGCCAGTCCCTGTTAATCACCATTTTATTTCCTACTTCCACAACTTCAATTTTTTTAGATTCCACATATACATGATCTCTTGTGGAACATGATTTTCTGTGCCTGGCTTATGTCACTTAACATAATGTCCTATGGGTTCATACATGTTGTTGTAAATGACAGAATTTCCTTCTTTTTAAAAGGCCAGATAGTATTCCATTGTCTATATGTACCACATTTTATCCATTCATCTGTTGATGGACACTACAGTTGACTCCATTTCATAGCCATTGTGAATAATGCTGCAATGAACATTAGAGTGCAGGTATCTCTGTAACAGACTAATATATTTTCCTTTGGATATATACTCAGAGGTAAGATTTGCTGGATCATATGGAATTTCTATTTTTCATTTTTGGAGGAACTTTATACAATTTTCCACACTGGTTGTAATTTTTTTTTTTTTTTTTTTTTTGAGACGGAGTCTTGCTCTGTTGCCCAGGATGAAGTGCAGTGGCATTATCTCAGCTCACTGCAAACTCTGCATAATGGCTGTAATTTATATTACCATCAAAAGTGGACTGGGGTCCTCTTTTTTTCCACATAGCTGCCAGCACTTGTCATCTTTTGTCTCTTTTATAACAGCCATTCTAGCAGGTGTGAAATGGTATCTCACTGTTCTCCCATATTCTTGTTCCATGATTTCCAAGTGCAGATGTTATCTTTCTGCTCCTTAAACCTTCACAGGCATTCTTCTTGCCCTGAAACTTACTGTTCCTTCTACCTGAGAGTCTCTTCTCTGATCTTTACAATGTGGATTCTCTCTTATCTAGATCTTGGCTCTAATGTCATCTCTTCAGAGATACTTCTGGTCACCTTGTCTACAGCAACCTCTCCTTTCTTCTCCTTTATCAGACCATTACTCTCTATTCCTTTGCAATAACCAATTTTCCTTACAGTACATCTCACCACCAAAAATTGTTTATTAGTTTTATTGTATATTGCTACTTGTTTTCTTATTTATTGAGAGGCAGTAGAAAGCAGTGATTAAGGATAAGAATAAACTTCAGAGTCAGCTTGGGTTTGAACCCTATCTCTATCACTTACTATGTAGGTGACCATGGCAAGTTTCTTAATTTCCCTGTGCTTCAATTTTGTCATTAATAAAGTTGGGATAAATATAATACCTGCCTAATAGGGTTATTGTGAGAATTAAATGAATCAATCAGAACAAATCACTTAGAACAGTGCCTGAAACATAGCCACACTAAATAATTATTATTATTTGTCTCCTATATTAGAATGATAACAGTAAGAATCTTAGCCCTCTAGTTCAAATGCTGAATTCTCTAGTATCTAGCATAGTGTTAGTAGATAATGGATACTCACCCAGTACTGGTTAAGTAAATGTTTTACAGGATATTGCCTAGAGGAGAATAAATTTTCAGGGGACTATATCTGAAAAAGCAATTTAAGTCACTGATGAAGAGAGAAATTCACTATTACATAATGATGCGGAGTGATGGGAGGTGTTTTAGCACAGTTAGCTGTAACCTGGTATTAATGAGGCCAAGGTGATAGGTTTGGCAGCTTTGTACGTTCTACTTAGGCTTATTCTGCACCATGATCATTTGTTCTGCATTTGTACGGCTAGTCAGCTGTCTTATGCATCAATGCCCACAATCAGGAAGACAGAGAACAAAGAAATACATCTATCAATTATGGCTAAGGAAAATCCATCTGAAAATGTTTTCGTGATAAACAATGGTGATGCTTGGTGTTGTCAATATGACATATATCAGTGCTAGCTCTCCACTGAGTTCAAACCACCTATCGCATACTAATAATATTTCCAGTGCTTAAACAACCCCCTCCTGAGACTGAAAGTTGGATTTAAACAATTGGGATGAGCATGCCCAAGTTCTGCTCCCTTCCTGAGATATTTTTGGCTGCCACCAGGTGGTACTAGGTAAGTGCCGAACAGGACGATGTAGTTTTATTATACAAAAAATTGCCAAGAGTTGCAAAAAACTTCCTATGTATAACTTCTACAAACATAACTATTGTGTAAGAAAGAATACACTTCACTTTTGGTTTAGACTTTTAAAACAATGTTTTATATTATCTAATATTCAAATTGTGCACGGGTTTGGGAGAAAACTTCATCTTTCTATGATGAGGGCTTTCATTTTGGGGCAGCTTTTGTCTTAAGCAGGAAAAAAAAATCCTCAGTCATGACAATTTCAGGTCTTCAGAGAAAGCCTTCTCATTTTCCCATAGACACTTACTTAGCATTTTGCCAGGAGTTTTCTTCCCCTCCTTTTCTGTTTTTTTTTTTTTTTTCTTTTTTTTTTGAGACACAGTCTTGCTCTGTCGCCAGGCACCAGGCTGGAGTGCAGTGGCGCAATCTCGGCTCACTGGAACCTCTGCCTCCCGGGTTCAAGCAATTCTCCTACCTCAGCTCCCTAGTAGCTGGGACCACAGGCATGCATCACCATGCCCAGATAATTTTTGTATTTTTTTAGTAGAGACGGGGTTTCACCACATTGGTGAGGATGGTCTCGATCTCTTGACCTCGTGATCCGCCCACCTCGGCCTCCCAAAGTGCTGGGATTACAGGTGTGAGCCACCGCACCTGGCCCCTCCTTTTCTTCCTTTTCTGCCCCTTCCCCTCCTACTGCCCCATGTTCCTCTCCTATTTGTCCTCTTCCTCTTCTTTTTCTTTCTCCTCCCCCTTCTCTTCTTCTCCTTTTTCTTTTTCCTTCTCCTTCTAATCTCCTATTTCCCTTCTCTGATTCATAGACACATGCTTTTGCCTGTCTTAGTTTACTCATCTGAGAAATGGGGATAGAAATATATGCCTAACTAGTTTCTTTAAAGGTGAAAGCATGTATTTGAGTAAGTAGGCAGTAAAAGATAGCTAATCTCTATCAGCATCATTCTAATGGACTTTTGCAACTAATCCTTAGGGTCAAAATTATTCCAGTTCATTTTCTTTATTTGACAGGATTTTTAACCATCTTTTAATCCATTTCCATAAATGACAAATGAGTTCACATGAGGCATCTACTGTGCCAGCATACATCTATGTGAAGCATCATCAGAAAAAATAATTTCCACTGCCTGGGCACAACATTTTTGCCCCCCCATCTTAACTAATTACTTTATTTCTGACCCTTTAACTACATTGCTTCTTGTTCAATGCTGAGCACATCTTGCAAACCAAGTTTGAAATGTAGACTTGCTCTCTATCCTAGAGGGTAACCTTCTTTCTTTAATCTGAAACATAACCTACCTCTGATTTCCAGATGAATAGCTATCTATTTCTATTTGACTTTCCGCTCATATGTCCACTTTTCAAGCTTATGCCCTCAATATCTCCCTTACAAAGATTTACCCTCTCTTTCCTTTCCCTCTGATTATAATACTATTTTAAGAACTTTCTGCTCAGAACTTTTATTACTCTGAAGATAATAGCTAAATTGTCATAAGGAAGCGGTGACCCTGTGAAAGAAATATGTACTTTTCAAAGCTCAACTTTTTGCCCAGAAACACATCTGGCAACACCTATAAATATTGTCAGCTAAGGCTTCTGCTGTGGTCATAGAACTGTTGCATTGTGTCAGAGAGTCTGTAAAGTCCTCTTATTCTGGGGAAGTAGATAGGGAAGTCAAGGTGGAGGTGGAATAAGGGAGAGACAGTGCAGATAAAAGAAATTCTCCTGAAGAGTATGTCACCTTTTCAAGCATCTCTAAGTGAAATTGTTTCCGATTCCTAATCTTACTTAAAAATTCAACAATTAAAGAAGGGTTTAGATAAATTCAAATCAGCATCACTGATGCACTTAAAGAATACGTACAATTCTCCTCCCTGCTTCCTCAACCCCTGTTTATTTGTTGATTTTGGAGACAGGATCTCACTCTGTCACCCAGACTAAAGTGCAGTGATGCAATCACAGCTCACGGCAGCCTTGACCTCTCAGGCTCAAGGAATCGTCTTACCTCAGTTTCCCAAGTAGCTGGGACTAAAGGCATATGCCACCACGCCCAGCTATTTTTTAAAATTTTCTTTTGTAGAGACAGGATCTTGCTATGTTGCCCAGGCTGATCTTGAACACCTGGGCTCAAGGGATCCCTTGCCCCCACCTTCCAGAGTGCTGGGATCACAGGTATGAGACACTGCGCCCAGCTCAGTCTTTCTATTTAATAGCCCAATTTCACAAGATTTAGAAAAAAAAGTCACCAAACATTCTATTTTAGGGTAGCATGAGCATTTTGTTTTTCCTGAACTCCATATGTTTGGCTTAAGGCAATGTGGATATTTTCTTATCTCAGTCTATTCTGAGCAATATAGCAAGAAGTAATTCATTTATTTTTTTAATCTCTAAGGTATAGCTTAGCTAAAGTCAATAAAAGTCAAAGTTACCATTCACATAGGTGTATGGTCCATTTCTGACAATCTCAAAACCACACCATGACACTTAAAATAAACCCTGCTATTTTATATGTATACTTAAGTTTCTCATTCAAAACTAAGCAAACTTGGAATTCAAAGGCAGCTAATCATGTGTGACTACAGAGAGTGGAATTAAAATGGATTTTCTAATGGTAACAAATATATAGTCAGATCATTAACGTTTATTAAGGGCAAACGGACATTCCAAACACTGTGGCAAATTGGAAAGTGTTGTAACCTCTAAGAGTGACACCTGCTCAGTAATCCTCCTTGAGATTTCTACCTAATTTATTAAAATTAATTTTTGTTTACTTTAAGTATGCATTCTTGCCCTCTGCTAGGAACAGAGGGAAATGAGTGTAAAAGTTAATGGGGTTTTGATTACTTGAATGGGCAGAAGAGAATTGCTTGCCAGGAGCACATTGCCTGTTGGTCGAACTGGTTGCAATAACGCCCTATGGTTTTAGAGCATTTAGATCCTCCTTACTCATTCTCCAGAATCCTCATTTTTTTTTTCTGCAGGTATTTTGCTCTGCCTGCAGATTGTGCACTCTCTATGCTGGATACATCTGATAATACATTATTCCTAATGTAATTCACCTGAGACAAAATGGCAGCAAATACAAAATAACCTTCCAGGCTGGCATGAAATCAGCATAGGCTCTGTAGCCCAACAGCCCCAGGGCTGAAAACTGTGCACTTTATTAGCCAGATGACTTTAGGAAAGTCAATTTTTCCGAACTTCAGTTTTTTCATCTGTCAAATGGGTCTAACTATCAAAAATGACAGTTGGTGCCAATTCCCAGTTCATCAGGTAGATGTGCTAGTAAAATGAGAAAACTTTTACAAATCATGTAGCACATAGCAGATATAGTATTTACTAATACTACTTCAGTATGCGGAGGAAATGCTTGTCATATTGAATAATTTTTAGTTATTTATGGTCATGAGTTTGATTATTGACAACATTGCTCCAAAGAGTTCTGTTTTAATTGACTTACAGATGCTGTGTTACAGAGGAGGACAATTCTGTGTTGGAGTGAAGGAAAAACACAGGGAAAAAGCCTATCTTCAAAGCACAAATATATTGACTAGCCATAGCCTGCTTTTTACTCACTTAAACCTCTAAATCCACCGCTGCAAGCAACCACAGCCCACCAGTCCCAAAGAGGCAATCGAACAAACAACACATTGAATCAAACTTTGGCTTCTCTCCCTTCTCCTCAACTGACATGAAAAATGCTAAAGGTGATCATCATAATAATATATTTAACATTTCTCATGTTATTTTGTTTCTAAAACATATGGTGTCTTGCTACATGTAGAGAATTGCTACATTCATTTAAGCTCTTGGCAAATGGAACACATGTTGTGTAAAGACTACTTTAAATAAATGATTTTTAAAATGAGATTTTAAAAAGTGTTTCTTGAGAAGTGAATTCCCTTTTTTCCATATATGTATTTGTATTTTTTTTCTTTTTTGAGTATAATTTCCTCACACAGAATAGCATCCTGAAGGAAACTTTATAGCATAACCATCATGGTAATAGATTAATTACTAATACAAGTATTTGTTTAAAGTCTAACTTATTAACTAGAGGACGAAATCTCTAAGGGCAGGGGTCCTACCTGTTCATCACCTCATCAGCCAAATGTAGAAAGGAGCTAGGCACATAGTAGACCCTCAAAAAAGTTTGGGGAGGCAGAACAGGTTGTGGTGAGGAGATAGCTGTAGAGTTAGAAAGTCCTGGAATTGAATCTGAATAAAACCTTACACTCTTTGCATACTTGGGCAAAGTTCTTAAGTTTCCCATTTAGTTCCTTTCGGGGAAAAATGAGGAGAATAATATTTATGTTGTGGAGTTATTGTAAAAATAGTAAAATAACAATGTATATAAAGCACACAGAATTACACCTGATGCATTCCAAGTGTTTTATAAATAATTGCTATTATAATGATCATGATTACTATATGGTGGATACATGTAGAATTAATTCTTTAATGTGATGCTGAGGACCAGGCCTTGACTATTGAGTCCTTTTAAAGTCACCATCTCCCAGTTTCCCATCCGCTTCACAGCTCCATCCATATGTCTTTTGGAAATATACATCCAGCTCCCGGTCCTTTTTAAACTTCAAAAAAAATCATCTTATATCATCAGATATCAATGAAATGTAATATTAAAGGGATTTATATCTCTGTTTAAGACCTCACATCTGTTATCAGTTAATATTTTGAAAGACAAAATATATTCTCACTAGCAGCAGTTTCTGATCCATCAGTCATATAAAAATGCTTTTCATAAATGCAAAGCATTTATGAAAATGCTCTTCATAAAATTGTGTACAAAACCTACTTAAGTTTTAAAAGCCCAATGATAGCTCACTAATTATAGTGAGTTCTTCAACATGATGTTGTCATCTGATAGGTATGTCGGGAAGCAAAGTATACATGTACTTGTTCTGAGAAATAAAAATAGTCTTTCTGAAATTCAATTAACTCAACTTCTCCATTCTCCTCAGTTAAAAGATTTTGCCACTTGAGAGTGAAAAATTATGACCATAGAAATTACATTTTAGTAATTACTCAGATTTATAAAATCATTTTTCAAATACCAAAGGTCTAGTAAAACATTAACATTCAGGGATTTCACTTTCCCCTTTATTTCTAAAATTTGCATTTTATTTTATGCCTTCAGCTTTTCTAATGAGGATTCAGAACATGTTCGTCATTAAACCATTGATGCACCTGGATGTGTACAATTTTGTAGTTCAAGTCCACCCCTTATATAGTCGATAACTATTGAAGAAAAGCAAAACTAATATAACCTTTGTGAAGAAACAGGATTTTTTCAGAAATGTGAGTAGGAGACCCAAAGATTTCAAAATTTCTGTGGGAGTGTTGATGGCTGTGGCCATTTCCCATTCCTGCACACTAACCTCTGCATGTTCCAAAACTGCAGTTCTTTGAGGGCTCTTAGCTTTTAGTTGGTAATATTGTTGTTGTTTCTTTTACTAAGGATTATCTATTAAACAGTCTTGGAGTTCTGATTACAGACCACTGCGCTATCTTTTAAGTAACTCTGGGAAACATGAAGCCTCATGTCTTTTCAGCAGCATTGGTTAACATGATTTCAGCATGGAGGAGGGGACTGCCCCTCAAGAATGCTGTGTGTGCTCCACCTCCCTTACCATTTTCAACTAAGTACAATTTCATTGTTTCTTTTTTCGGGGGCACTGAGGGTGGGAGAGCAACTCCTATGGAACAGAAATGGGATCAGGTGCTGGAGATTCAGTGATAAACCAGGAAAGAGAAACAAAACCCCAAAACCAAACCAGAAAGGTTAGCAAACAGTTATCAACCAACATTCTAAACTCTACCGGCTTTAAAGGTAAGTCTAGGGATGCTGTATTTTATTTGCCCTCCCTTAAAAAAGGAATTAAAAAATACAGGAAGAAAGAAACTCTAATGGCCAGTAGCCATAAGAATCTATTTACATATTCTTCCACCTCTCAAGTCGCATGCAAATTAATGTGTAATTATATTTAGATGGCACAGCTGCTCTGACACTCTGCTCCCAGCTTTTATTTCTGACTTTCAAAGGTTTCATAAGGAAGTCTTGAAAGAAAAAAGCAAATATTTTGAAAAGGAGTTACAATTTATCAGCAGTAATCCTTCCCTGGATAGGCAAAGAAAGGCAGATCTTGGTAGATCAGAGAATTGTGGCTTTTGAAAATAATAGCATTACCCTGAAATTCAATCTGCTAGCATTATTTTTTCCAAGCAAATCCTATTTGCATTCAATTTGTCATTCATTACAGTAAAAAGCAAAATGGTCCAAAAGAGAATTGTTTGCAGTAAACACAGAGATAGTCTGAACAAAGGTAGAATTTGATAGCATGTGCAAACACAGGGCAACAAAAAACAGCACATTACTTATCCAGCATTCCGGGTCACTTTTTCAGCAGAGAACTTTGTGCATTCGGTAGCAAAGGGAGAAGAAATCATGTTTACTGGAATGTTAAAATGTGTGATAGTGGGGACATTCTATTTAAAAAAAATGTGAGACTGGAATATTGATGATGCCATATATGAAGGCTGGAAAGTATTTATAAATGATCAATTGCCTATAGCTTAACAATGGAAGATAGGCATTGGTTTCCCAAACCTTTTTATGCTACAACAAAACCCCATACCAAGCCCTGCCCGAGGGTGCCGTATAATCATCAGAGCCCTTTCTGAGTATGTCAGGACAATGTGCCCTAGTGCTGAAAGATGGTGGCTATATGAACAATAGAATGCTCGTTAGCAAAGCAATGAGGAGCTGAGTTCTGTGTTAACCACTGCCAGTGCACCTAATCATGAATCACAGCTGTGCCATCCTTGGCAGATGAACCATCTCTCACAGATAAGACATTTTTTTCTGGGATCAGTTTAGTCTCTTAAATGATGTACAAAATCAATTTAAGAAAGGCTGGGGGCCGGGTGCGGTGGCTCACGCCTATAATCCCAGCAATTTGGGAGGCCAAGGCGGGTGGATCACAAGGTCAAGAGATCGAGACCATCCTGGTCAACATGGTGAAACCCCATCTCTACTAAAAATACAAAAATTAGCTAGGCATGGTGGCGCACACCTGTAGTCCCAGCTACTCTGGAGGCTGAGGCAGGAGAATTGCTTGAACCCAGGAGGCGGAGGTTGCAGTGAGCCGAGATCGTGCAATTGCACTCCAGCCTGGGTAACAACAGCAAAACTCCATCTCAAAAAAAAAAAAAAAAAAAAACACAGAATGGCTGGGTTATTCCAAATAGTATGGCTTTTATTGTTTGTCCGTTTCATTATTCCCTCCTCACTGACTATACAAATATATGTAAAGGAGAAACAAAGTTGGTACACAATGAATGGTAGAGATCCTTGTTTGTTAGTATTTTGATAACTTTTCTTATGACAATAACATGACCTCAACTATGATCAATCTAATGTTGTGCTTCCAGATAGAGATCTTGACTCATAACTCTCCCTAGTATTCATCCATTTCATACTGTTCTATATAATACTTAACGTGAATTGATTTTGAGTCATTTTCTCTAGAACTATAACTTGTTTGAGACATTTACAAGCAGACATCCAATTATATTCAGAGGTAAAATTTATAACAGTTCAGGAGAGGAGTTTAACTGTCATGTATTCCACCAGCAGGTAATGTCAGAATTTTCTTATAATTAAATGTCTTCATCAAGATACTCTATTGCTTTAATTCTAGGATGCATCAATTTTAGGGCGCATTATCAGTTGAGTCTCAATTCTTTTACCCTCTTGAGGAAAACACTCCATTGAAGGTATAGATTAACTATAAATGATATCCTGGTTTAGAAACATTCTAAAATAAACTGCAGTTTTTAAAGTTGAAATTGATAGTAATTTGTGAGCATAAAATAAGTGCACAGAATCTTACATGCTTTATGGTCTTTAATGTTGACTTAAAATTACCCAAAAAATTAACAGAGCCTAATTACTCTCAATTTATGAAGGACAGCTTTTATTTTCAATCACTTTCCAGTGTTCTCAGGATTGTCACTTAGCAGTATAATGTCAGGCAGGATACTAACCAGCTTAGGCTCAATCCTCATATCTTTCAAACATAACTTCCATAACAGAATTTTCCCTAGAGGTTACTTCCAGTATTATAGCATCTAAGTGATTCATTATAAGCACTGAAAAGGGTCACATGTATCATTTTGTTCATTTAAGTGAAGAGGTATACAAAAATTCTTTATTTAAAAATAAAAATAATGGCTGGGCTTGGTGACTCATGTCTGTAATCCCAGGATTTGGGGAGCCTGAAGCTGTAGATTGCTTGAGCCCAGGGGTTTGAGACCAGCCTGGGTAACATAACAAAACCTGTACCCCACCCCCACCCCCTGCCACTCCATATTTACAAACAAGAAAATTAGCTGGGTGTGGTGGCACATGCCTGTGGTTTCAGCTACTCAAGAGGCTGAGGCAGAAGGGGAGTTTAAGCCAGGAGGATGCAGCTGTAGTGAGCAGTGATCGCATGGCTGCACTCCAGCCTGGGAGACAAAGCAAGACCTTGGCTCAAAAAAAAAAAAAAGTCTCTGGTTGTTTGTTTTAGAAGAGTAATAATGAAGACTCATAAATGATCACAGCCTAGGAGGCCCTACAAAATGGCTGCAATTATTCTGCTGATGTTGGACAAGCTATTTTTTAGGATCAATTAGTTAATTGTGTGTTGCTTTAATTACTTACATGCTTTTTAAAGCTTTCTTTGTGTCACAGCTGATGAGCTCAGGAGAAAGTAAAGCTTGCAGAGCAATTCTTTAAATGTGGATGTAAAATATACTAATGGATTTACTTGCTAGTTGGCACAGTGTTTTAAATAGGGTTCTGCTCATGCTGAGAAAAATATTTTATCAGAACCTGACTCCAAAGAGTCAAGAATAGGGAGAATCCTCACATTTATCTCATTGTCTGCAAATCTCCTTGCAGCAGTCATTCAGTATGGATCACATATTGCAATTTTAAAATTTATTTTAAACCTCAAGAAGGGAATGGCAAAGTATTACATGTTTCTTAACATCCACCTAGTCAATTAGCAAAGCAATTCAGTCCTTTGAGCTTTTTATTGTATAAAGGGGAAAGTTTTATGCATGGCAATTTGAATGGCTATGCATAGAATACATAGAAGCACAAAGAAATTTCAAAGAATATGAATAATAGAATGACACTACAGGCACTTTTACAAATTATCAAGTGAGTTTTGTTTCCTTGATTTTCAAGACAAAAAGTATTCCCTACTTTAAATTTTTTTTCCCCTAATCCTGTTTACTATTGATAAAAATTTAATTTAAGCACCAGTAGTCATGGGGGTAGTGTTGGATGGTCTCCTGAGCCAGGTTTGGAAAAAGACTATGCCACTTCCACTCTAATATTTTGGATAATCAGTTAAGGAGAAAAACACAATTATGTTTTTCTCCTCAATTGATTATCCAAAATGTTAAATGAAAAATGTTTGCCTGTGGCTCTTCTCATGCTTTTGTTTATAACCTATGACTCCTGCCAACTCCATACACCCTACATTGGCCATCACTTAATATAGGTACTTGATGTATGTGTGAAAAATAATGGGTGAAAGAATAAATGAGTAAAGGAATCAACCTGTATCTTAACTCAGCCACAAGTAATAAACAATCTCAGGTCCTAATGGTCTCAGTGAAAATCTATACAAGGTCTCTTAACTTTGAATTACTGTCTTAAATTATTAATTTGTCCATAGGTATTGTCATGTTTCATGGCCATGTTCCTGAGATAGGTCACCTGGAATATGAGTGAAAGTGGCAGTCTTTTTCCAAACCTGGCTCATGAGATCTTCTCACACTACCCTCATGAGCTTTGCCTTCCCTTCTCTGCTGCTTGATTATCAATGCCCAAATTGGCTTTGGAGCTCACGCATTAAAGACGGAGGAACATCAGTCAGCCCTGGTTCCTGAATGATAATATGACGCAGTGAACTCTGCTGGAATTTTGGCCTATGGGAACAAGGAATCAACAGCTATTATGCTAAGGCACTGTTGTTTCAAGGTTTATTTGTTACAG
The DNA here is from genome assembly GCA_004027715.1 of Plecturocebus donacophilus. Classification (NCBI taxonomy): domain Eukaryota; kingdom Metazoa; phylum Chordata; class Mammalia; order Primates; family Pitheciidae; genus Plecturocebus; species Plecturocebus donacophilus. The sequence goes on from PVKP010016772.1 coordinate 39,066, forward strand.
CAGCCATTTTTTTCTTTTAACACACATCCCTGTCCCCTGCTTTCACTAAGTTCCCTCCCACCAAAGGGTTTTACTCTTACTGTTCTAATGGTGTCCTGTGAATTCCTATTCCTATCTCAGCTGAAGTGTAGCTTCTCAAAGGGAAACTTTCCTTTTTCCTTTATTGAGTTATTTCTCTTCTGTGTTCTCCTGGGAATCATATGGCCCTATTCCTTAGCACTTGTCCCGGGAATATTCATTTTCACAAATGTTCACTCCCACAAGGTCACTGATGAGGTACAGATGCCAGCAACTTCAGGAGCTGTGGGCATCACCCAGGAGGCCAGGGCAGCAAGGCAGGTGAGCACTTATAAAATGCCACTTAGGACACCCACAGATAACTGAAGGAGGTGACTGCCAATGCAATTCAATTGGTAATAAACGCAGATTCAAATATTAATACAGATAAAGTCTCATTTATGTCAGCAGGCTTCTAAAGTTTTAGAAAGTTCACGTGACCTAGGTTTGCTGAATAAAAGACTTACTGACAATATAATCATCTATTAAAGAACTATGAAAAATCTTACAAAATGTCTCAGGGCTGAAGTTCATTTGTGAGCCCAGGTAGCTCAGATGCACTGCACATTAATTTTAACTGCATGTGCGTTTTTTGGCATTGGATCTTCAAATGGCTCTTATTGATTTGATGTGTAGTTGAAAATAGAGGCATTGATAAAAACGTAAATATTCACTGCCATTCAAGAAATCAGAGAAAGGAACCAATAACAAAGTTATATTTTTTGTTTAATTATTTAATTTTGTTTTGCTTTTTTGCCTTGAGGCTGATAGTTATTCACCATCTACAAGACAACCGCCTTCGCCTTGATTCCGACTAGAACAGCCTGGTTGCAGTGCCTCATTAAGAATGTTGTAACTTCTTTCTGCCCAAGTAGACTCTCAGTTCTCCTCTTTGCTGAAGCCTGAGGCTACTTATGAGAGTTACATGAGTAAGCCAGCAACACCCAGCCGGCTGGTTTTTTACTTTTTGTGGAGTAAGCATCATTCCTGCAAGGAAGCAGTGACCAGTTTTGGGCAACTCAACTTTCCCAGCTTCTCTTTTTGTTTTTCATGTTTTGTTGATCTCTTCCTGCTCATTTCTTATAACAAAAGCTTTGTTCTCGAGGCATGGACTTCTTAAAGAATTTTAGTGTATTTTAATGATTAAAGTAGTATAAATACAGTATTAAGAATTTTCAATTAATAAAGCAGAAGTTATCATTGGTGCACAAGCCATTTTAGCATTCTAGCTTATTATCACTTCATAATTTCAATGTTTCCTTTCTGGCGTGGAGATCATGGTATGTTTCATTTTAATAGAACACATGTTTTCTGTTCATAGTGCTGATTTAAATTTGTCCCTCCTTAATTAAGTCATTCTATCTAATCAGCTATGGCATATTTTCCCATAGTAAGCATTTATCCTGTCGCCTTTTCGATGGAGTAGAAACATACCTTAGTCATTCAGCTTAATAGGACACAACCTCTTTAACACAAAACCATACTATCCCAGGAAGAACCAGGGATTTTTGTCATTTACTTTACACCATGTAGATGCCTCATCTTAGCAAGAATTTCTTGCCTTCAAGCATATCTTCACATTTATCTGTGCAGTACTGGCTTCAGGTGTGTGCAGCCTGTATAATCACATGGTGCTTCATGCTTAGGATGTTCCACTGCTTGGTTTAATGTTCTGATATTGCCATCAAGAAATTCTTTAAAAAATATGAATAAGGAAATTATATTTTCATTCTACTCTGGGCCCTTTCTCTATGCAAATACCTATGCAAGGCAAAGATGTAGATTCAAATTTCATACAACGCTCATTGTTCAGAGAAAACAGGTGTAGTCTTGTCTCTTTATTCAATTTAATATTGAGGTAGAGAATACAGCACATAAAACTTAAGAGTACACTCTCATGAATTTTTACATGTGTGTGTGTGCACGCACACACACACACACACGGTTGTAACCACCAATCATTTTAAGATACAGACATTACCAATCGATCATCTGTCTTCCTCCTACTTCTTCCCACTTGATCTCTGCACCTTCTATGGGTAAATATTATGCCGATACATCACCAAATTTTGAACTTAATAAAAATGAATCAAACAATGCAGCTTTTTTGTGCTTTTTTTTTTTTTTTAGCATTTTATCTGTGAGATTCATCCATGATCTAACAGAGGCATATTTTTTAAAACTGTATAGCAATCCATTATACGAATATATCACAATTTATCCATTTTATTGCAGTGGGTATCTGGGTTGTTTTTGATATTTGATAATTGTAAATATTAACTGCTGTAAACATTCCCACACATATCTTTTGGTATTTTCTTTTGGGTATATAACTAGAAGTGGAATTGCTAGCTTGGAGTATGTACTTATGTTTAACTGTAGTAGACATTAGTAGTGACTTTTGAAAACATATTATAACTTTTTTCCAGCTGTATCCATGCCTTCATCACATAAGATTTATTTTGACTTCAACATAGCATGTTGGATTGCTTCCAATAGTCCAATAGCTCTTTTAAACGTCACAACCTTTTGGGATAAAACATTTTCTTGATTTTTACAGATTTTCTTCCATATTGAAATTTAGAAGATTTACAACTGGACCAAGATTTCAGTTAGTAAAGAGTACATTAATTCTAGTTCTGATACTAGTTTAGTTTCTATTGATGTGCAAATCAGTTGCATTTATTGCAAATATCTATTAACGAGTAGTCACAGAAAGAAAGTCAGAGAAAGTTTCAGCAGAGCTTCAATCCAAATTTCTGGTATATATTAAATGCTTAATTAATGCTTATTCTATGAATATGTATTAAACTGTGACTATCCTACCAGTTAGAAACAACAACAAAAATACTCATAATAAGTAATTGATGTTTTTCTGAGCATTTTAAGTTGTATTTACAGTTCTAGGAATAGCTTAACTTTGGAGTCAGAGCCATCATTAAGAGCCCAATTACGAGTCTCAGTAATAAGTAACAAAACCTAAATATATTGCCAAAATCTTAGAATGAGAAATCACTTCTTTAACAACTTCATTTGAGGAACCACAATATACTTGAGAGACATTTTAAAAGGTAGTGTTAACAAGGATATATGGGCTTCTGTAGAGACCATTCTAGACAAATACGCATATACTGTACATATGAGTAATTTTCAGAAGATTCAGGTAAGGATCTGAAATCCAAATTACTGCATGTTGCAGACACTTGTCATTCCAAGAGTAAAAATTTACAATCATGTTACTCTCACTTCTAACAATTACTCCAGGAAGACATGTTTTCTAAACTCTCCACAGAGCCCTCCTTCAAATAACTAACATGGTTAGAAAAAAATATTACCCCTGAGAGTTTTAACCTCAAGAGCCACTGCTAGCATCAGTGCTCCCTCTGTTTACAATTGATAATCAGAACATAACTTAATTGGGAGGATAAATGCAAATGGAATTTGGAAAATGATCACAATGATGTGCCAGTTTGTTTATTTGGGGTGACCATATTGAGTGCTGTCTCGCTGTGTTAGACATGATATTTAGCACTGTATCGGCTTTTCGTTTTCTTCCATTTAATCCTTACAGCACATCTATGATATAGGTGCTGTATTGTGCCCTGGAGGAAGGCAGTCTCCTGCAGACAAGTCTTTAGACCTCTTGCTTATCTGTAAAAGCAGGCCTTGAGTCTGGGACACTTCCTTACCAAGATATAGAGTCATCATGGCCTTCAGTGGACCTACCACTTTGTGTGGAATAACTTTCCTTGTTTTGTTCTGCTTGAGCCTGTGCATCCTGTGGCACCTGGACAACCCCACTGTTATATCTTTCCGCTTCTGGGAGAGGACGGGGTGCTTCTGCTGCAGCACAGAAAGAGTACCTATAGGCCAATTGTTCTGCATCAGCTTCCCGGAGGGACCTTCTGGCTATGGGGACTGACACACAGTACTGACACTGAGCTTGCACTGTCCTTTCTGTATGTGATGAGTAAAGCATTGTTCCATCCAGTGCCTGATTGTGTTGTGTTTTCCTTGGTGACTCCAATATTAAAATCCAATAGGCAGAAGTGCTCAGATTTCTACTCTTGATGTAGACAACAGATGCCCCTTCCTCCACAGTCCCTACTTTGCAGAAGAGGAAACTGAGTCAGAGAGTGGTTAAGTGACTTTTCCAAGGTCACCCAGTGAATGAGGAGTTGAGATTCTGTAGGTCAAATCTATTTTATTTAAAAAAAAATGGGCTTTCTTCCATACTTGTCTCCCAATAAACTTTTACTATGTAACTTACCATTCAATAAAGAGGGCATGTTGAGTATTCAGATGAGATTGCAGATGCCTGTGTAACAATATTCATGTGAGCTTCATGAAGCTTTCTGTTTTAGCAACATCTGTTACAGCCCAATATGCTTTAAACTGAGGCACTAGTGTGGTGTAAAGCTAACTGAAATCTATTTATTGCTGCAATCAAGATGTTGACATGCTTTGAGAACATTTAAGTTAAAAGGACAGGAGGCAACGTATAATAAAAGAGAAAGACACAGAAAAAAGGACTGAAAACATGATTAAATGTCAGAGAAGAATTCAGAAGTGGTGCTTGTAGAAATCCTAAGTGCTCACACATATTCATTAATCACACCACTGCAGGATACTATGAATGGTGAGCATCTATTGCCCATGTATGATACTGTTTTTTAAAAGAGTAAAGTGCATTTTGCTTGTATTAAGAAATTAGGCAAATCAATTTTCTTGAAATAGAAACATCTTTTCTGTCATTCAGTAGATGTCACATTCCAATGAATCTTTTCTGAGGTCGATAGTTTTCACTTCACCCCAGGTATCTTCTAAGTAGTAAGATCTATTTCCTCATTATACTTCACACTCAATAAATAACTACCTTTATAAAATGCCTAATGTGTGTGAAGCATCCTTATACATGCTGTTGACATCTATATACCATCAGCTACTATAATTTTATAAGGTAGGTAAAATTTTAAACTTCATTTTAGAAACATGATTTGGAGAAAAGCGAATGATTTTTTTTTTAAAGAAAGGAAAAGAGAGAAAAGAAAGAGTGAAAGAAAAACAAAGAATGAGAGAGAGAAAGAAAGAGGAAAAGAGAGATGGAGAGAGAATGGGATTCTTGTTTTATTGCCTGGGGTAGAATGCAGTCTAAAAATAATACCCATTTTTAAAGGGAATGATTATACTCTATTGGCGGGAATGTAAATTAGTTCAGCCCCGATGGAGAGCCGTTAGAGATTTCTCAAAGAACGAAGAGTTGAAATATCATTTTACCAGCAATCCCATTACTGTGTATATACCCAAAGGAAAATAAATCATTCTATCAAAAAGACACATGCACCCAAATGTCCAACGCAGCTGTCTGTAATGTTGGACTGAATAAACACAAATGTGAGGTGTATACACCATGAAATACCATGCAGCCACACACAAAAGAACAAATTCATGTCTTTTGTAGCAACATGGATGCAGTTGGAGGCCATTATTCTAAGGGAACTAATGCAGAAACAGAAAACCAAATACCACATGTTCTCTCCATTAGTGGAAGTTAAACATTGGGTACACCTGGACTTAAAGATGGAAACAGTAGACACTGAGGAATACAAAGGAGAGAGGTATGAAGCAGGGTAGGAGTTGTAAAGCTACTTCTTGAGTACAATGCCCACTTCTTGGGTAACAGGTTCAGTTGTACTCCAAACCTCATCACTACACAATATACCTTTGTAACAAACCTGCACATCTACCCTCAGAATCCAAAATAAAAGTAGAAAAAGAAAGGAAAAAGACATGATTCTCCTTAAGCAATTTGCACAAGGTCCGAGAGCAGTGACAGTTAAGGGTCTGGTGCTCAGATCTGTCTCAGTCTAAGTTCTTCCCATGTGTTTACATGGTTTCTATCTTATTCCTTCACGTTCAATGGATCTCTATGCCTCTACTTATAAATCCTGTAATGGGCAAGGTGGGTATCCTACCGGCCCTGTCACTCAATAGCAAACAAAGAGGCAGAATCTACAAGGGCTACTAGGCCCACTCCTCACATTTGTCAGGCATAACAGGAATCTATACAGAGGCTGTTGGCCCAGGGCCCATTTTCCTCTATTCCCATCTCCAGTTCAGTCTTGCATGAATATCTATGACCACCCTAGGCCGTAAGTCCAAGCTCTGTTCACATCGAACCCAAATAAGCAGTACTTGGCTACACTCCTGAGCTATAACTGTGCACACTTTTGTGTAATTCACAGAAGCTGGACTCAGGGAAATGACTCATGCAGGTTCTGAAAAATTGGCTTGTGCCACTTGCATAAGAGATTCTGGGATCCTGAGTACCCACAATGTGGAACAGAAGGCTGTGTGTGGGCTCTGGGCAGGCAGGTCTCACCTTGGCCCTATGGGGAACTGCACAGCAGGAAGAGGCTCAGAGTGAACCCTCAAAGTCACAGTGATGGATCTTCAAAAGGTGTGTACTGACTAGATGATTGGCAGAAAAAAGGGGCATTGCAACAAATGAGATCATCCCAGGAATCAAAGAAAAGAGTCACAATCATAGTTTTTTAAATGATTTTTCCTTGGGCTTGCTAATTATTCACAATCTACAGGTAACTTCAGCTTACTCTACTTTGAGTCCAACTGAGAACAGCCAGGTTGCAATGCCTCATTAGCAATGTCATGATTTCTTTTCTGACTGAGAAGACACACATCTCTAGCGTGCTGAACCTGCATGTTACCACTAGAGTTCTGTCTCTGAAAGGCAAGGAATTGCCCTGTTCCTGCCCCTGCTAGCTCTCGCTCTGTGGGGAACAGGAGCTGCTTCTGCAGGGATGCAAGGCAAGGAATCATGCATCCTTCTAAGAACCTTGTACGAAATACCGTGCCCATGACACAGCTTCTTATCTGTATCTTCCGAATGTCTTAAAGAATTTTCATAAGCTTAAATGATACAAGTGACACGAGGTTAGCGGGAAGTCAGAGGTGGTGGACACACAATTGCTGATTCAACACATCTCAGTTTTCTGTTTTGGTGATACAAATTATCTAAAATTTAACTCCCTGGGAGGGCTGCTTCTCTTTTTCTCCTTCTCCATCCCAGCATGGCTCGAGGTCGAGGGAAACACCTATTAGTGTTGTGGATGAAGTGAGGAGGAAACTTGCTTTATGCTCATTCCGGGGTTGGTTTCCACCTCAAAGCATAGTTGTTCTAAACCTCGAATGTGCCCCAGTGGGTATTTGATGAGGGCTAGTGGACAGGAATCCTTTTTGGACGCTGCCTTCACTCACTTTGAATATACTTCTACTTTGTATTTCCTCCACTCTTGCTGTTTTTTAAGGGTTCTCTCTTTTTAATACATGTGCTTAGTTTGGTCCAATGAAAGGGAAAAGGATTGACTCTGATGACCTGGGCTTACTCCTAGCTTTACCACTTCTCAGCTATAGAATTTTGGGAGTCTCTGGACTTCATTGAGACTCAGTTTCTTTCTCTGAAATACAGGGCATAATGTTTGTCCTTTATACGGGATAGATTTAAAGATCAAAAAGCTATAGTTTTTTGTAGGTTAAAGGAGCTCTGTAAATTGTAAAGTGCTTGCAGAATGGTGAAGTGGAAATACAGTGGGATTAACATTCAGGTGATCCAGCCTTAAATCCAGGCTCTGCAAATGATTGGTTTTAGATTACTAATATTTAATGACTAGATGACTTTGACTTTCCTTAGAGGTCTAATAATCCATGAAATTAAAATTTCAAGTATTCAAAAACAATTTAAATTCAACCATTGAGTCAGGAAATGAAAACTGATCTCTTTAGATTTCAAGGTTTTAAATGTGGTAAAGTATACATAAGCAGCAGGAAATGTGGGAAATAGATGTTTCACTTGAAATGGGCAGCTTTCTTAGAAAGAGAAACATACAAGATCCCTAATCATTTAATTCATTTGTTCAATAAACATTTACTGAGCATCTACTAAGGATGTAGGAATGTTTCTGATATAGTTGGGAGACATAAAAATTAGTAAGTTTGGGATCCTTTATATCAAGGGATTTCACATTTATTAATGGAGAGAAGCTCAAGAATATTTGCAGTAAGTGGGACTTTCGAAATTGCTACCAATGAGAGTTATTTTTAAAAGTTCCACTGGGATGTAAGAAAAGGAGGAATATATTTGCTTTGTGGCAGACTTAACTGTGAATTTCTGGAAGTTTCAATGAGAAGCTGGTCCATCAAGGATGCAGGGAGGAATAAGACGACGACTATGGGGTAAATACTGAGTCAAACCTCAATGTTCTATAATTTTCTGAGTGTAATTCCACAAATGTCTTCTATTTATTTCTTTCATTTTTTCTTTTTTTTTTTTTTTT
>PVKP010016773.1:0-14444 GCA_004027715.1 Plecturocebus donacophilus
GGAAGATGGATGGATGGGAGGATGGATGGATGTAAGGGTGGATGGATGAGAGAATGGATGGATGGGAGGATGCATGGATCGATGGGAAGATGGATGGATAGGAAGATGGATGGGAGGATGGATGGATGTTGGATGGATGGATGTTGGATGGATGGATGGGAGGATGGATGGATGGGAGGGTGGATGGTTGGGAGGATGGATGGATGAATGGATGGGAGATAGACAGATGGGAGGATGGGAGGATAGATGGATGGGAGGGTGAATTGATGGGAGAATGGATGGATGGATTTTCAATTCTCCTACCTCAGCTCCCTATGTAGCTGGGAGTACAGGTGTGCCCCAATATGCCTGGCTAAGAAATCAATATTGTTTAATGAATAAATGTGGATACAAGTGAATATAGAACTCAGACCTCAAAGGAGATTAGATAACTAGACCCTGCAGTGGCAGAAGGGCAGGTAGTGGATGACAGACAAGCATCTGAAAGCTCCCTAAGAGAATCACTGTAATCCCTGATTTCGGAATTCAGACCTCTGCTCACCTCTCCCTCTTATCACTTGGACTGCAACAACTTCGCTGAATTTGAGTCAACTAAGTTGTACATGCAGGAATTTTATCGATAAACTATTGGTAATGCAATACTTGTACTGAGCTGGCCTAGGCAAATTGCTTTGAATATAAAAAGTCAGCATCAAAATGCAGTGCGTGTGGCCTCCCAACTCCTGAGCACACACTTGATGACATTCCGGGCAGGTTTCTTCTGGCTCTGTGTGGCTGGGACATGTGAGCAAAAGCTGCTGAGCATCACCACTGCTGCTCAGCTGATGTCCTCATTCCACTCAGGCCATCAGGAGATGCCCCGTCTCTGAACACACAGACGGATAACTCTAGGGAAGAGCGCTCTAGCCAGTTTCTGGCCCCTGCTCCCTCTAAGGGGTGCCAGGACTGAGCATCAGGAACCAGATGACCTGGCCCAGGGCTGCTCGCATTCTCCAAAGTCCAAGGCAGATGAGCTCTGCTGCAATGCTGAAGCCTATTGAATATTTATGTTGTTTTAAATATCAGTGCATCCCAAACCTGGGGTGAGACAGAACAACAGAAACTTTCAATGTGAGATCTGCTAGAAAATAGCCTGAAAGTATGAACAGAGTATGATCTATCCAGTGATTCTCAAGATACTTCTGCAAAACACATGCTACTGGAGGCAAAAAGGCAATGTATGTGAATGTCAATGGAGCTTGGAGGGCTTCTATCCAATTTAGATCTGTGCCCCACATGCACCTGCCTAGCAATATGGATAAAGTCAAGTCCTGTCCAAGAGAGCACCCTTGAAGCAGGGACTGCTCCCATTCTGTTCTCTGTACTCACTGTCACTCAGGGCAGAGCTTAGCCTGGACCAGGCACAGGACCAAGGCCTTTCTCTTAAACTTTCCCAAGCCCTGGATGCTTTATTGGTTATCTGGACCAGACAGGGAAGAGAATGATGAAAGAGAAAACAGGGCTCAGATGAAGTGAGGGGGGCCACTGGAGAAAAAAATCTAACAATCTCTTCTTTGCCAGCCATCCCCCTTACCTTCTCAAGCAGACCTCCAGTTTACATTTATCTCTTCTGCATTGTACCAACAATCTAAACACCTCTCTCCTCCAGCTGTCAGTGACTGCGTATGGCCAAAGCTTAAATTCTATTGATGGTTAAATAGTTAAACAAAATAATCATGTATAAATGGATAATGGATGCATAGATGAATGACGAATGAAGACTGATAAATGAATGGATGGGGGGATGGCGGATGGATGGATGGATGGACGGACGGATGGATGAACAGATGGATAGATGCATGGATAGATGATGAATGGAAAGAAGAAATGATTGAGGGAGAGAGGCAGGATAAATGGCTCTTTCAGCTTCCAACAAAGCTATGACCAGTCCTGCCTCAGTATTTGTCAGCTGAAAATGAAGTAAAGACAACCTTAATTTCTGAATAATAAGCTAACCTTAATCTTTCTAATAAAATAATTTCCATCATAGACCATCTAAATATCAGGATTCTCTAACATAAAGGTGCTTTAAGTCTCCCCCACCACCTGCCCTTTCAGTTTATTCCAACTTCAATGTTTTTCTCTTCCCTCTGCCCACTCAGAGCTCAAATGAAGCGTCATCTGCTCAGAGAAACTCTTCTTGACCACATGATCTAAAATACTTGCCCACTTCAATGCACTCAGTATATTTTTCTTCATAGTTCATGAGGTTTTCTTCTATTGGTCTATCTCTTAATTTGCTATTGTTCTATGTATATTTCCCCTCCTGTCTGTAAGAGAGTTCTGCCTTCCTTATTCCTGCTATATCCACAGCTACTGTCCTGTTCAGTATCTGGTGGACCATACAGATCTGTTTATTAGATGCATGCATGATGGAAGATGCATGCTTTCCAATCTGTCTTGATGGAAGAGATCTGGGTAAAATCCAGCTCTTCTACTTGGCATCTGAGTGACCTTAAAAGGGTCATTTTTGTGTGCTTTTGAGCACTGTGCTGGGTGCTATGGACACAGCCACCAGTGGGACATCAGAGGTCCCTTCCCACCCAGAGATCAGTTCACAGACGCTGTGAACATCAGTTTCCTCATGTGGGGATAATAATTGCTACATATGACTTTATGGTGTGGGAGGGTTAAATAAAGTGATGTTGTGACATCAGTTTAACATTAGTCCCATATCTTGTTTGTTTGTCAAACACATAAAACCTGTGGTTCCTTCCTTCTTTGTCATACAAACAAGGCACAGGACTAAAGTTATATCTGAAAGCAGGATAAGCAGTTAGGGCTCTTGGGTTGCCAGTGACCAGAACAGACTCAGATCAATGTGAGCAAAACTGGAACCCAAGGGGCAGAGATTTGTGAGCTCACAAAATGACATAAGGTTTGAGAACTGAGACAGCTCCAGAGGTCAGAGCAGTAGTATTCTTTTAATTATCTCAATAGACTACTTTCTCTAAAATAAATGAATCCTGGTAACTTTTTCCTTCCTTTGTTATTTCATTCAGCTTGAAAGAGCAAGGCTAATGGGCCTGGCTTGCCTTCTAGCCAGCTCCAGATAGGTGGGGAGGACCCCTTGGTTTGATCCAGACAGCCCTCAGTGGTGAAGAGCTGTTAGTTTTTCCAAGAACATCAGAGGTTCTGTTGTCCAGTGAAGAGGGAATTGGTGCCAGAAGGTTGGGAAACAACTTTCCACTGTTGAAATTATGTCAAACTAATTCTTGTCAAAAGTTCCATCAAAACACTTATTTTTCAACAATTCTCATTGGGTATTGATATGGGTTATCAAAAAACATTAAAACAGCAAGTTTCTATCTGTTTATATTTTGCCCATTTCAAATTTAATTAGAGCTACAGGAAATACAATGCTCTACTGGATGTGTGTGTGCTGGGAGAAGTGTTTTCTTAGAAGAAGACTAGGAAATTCCACGTAAAATCTAGTGAAAGGGAAAACATTCTTAATCAATACTGAAACCTCAGATATGTAGAAAAGAGAGAGAGAAGAAAAGAGTCATACCTGACTACACATAAATTGAGAACTTTTATATAGCAGCGCCCTTTGTAAACAATGTCAATAGATAAAGATTTATTTAAAAATCTGTGACACGCATAATAGGCAATGAGTTAATAGCTGTTATATACACACACAGACCTCCTATTAAAATAAGAAGAAAAAGAAACGACCAAGTAGAAAATGAACAGAAGAATTTGAATAGGTAATTCACAAGAGTACTGTATATCCAAATGGCTAAGAAGCTTGTGAAGAAAACAATAAACCTCAAACTCACTAGTCACCAGAGAAATGCAAGTTAAAGTTACAGTGAGCTATTAATCAACACCCATCAAACTAGCAATCATTTAATAGAGTAATAGTGCCTATAGCTCATGGAGACTCAAGGAGAAGAGAGCTTTAATGGCTTTGCACAGCAGGTGGAAATGCATGTGCACCCCAGTAGTGGGAAGATGACTGCGGCTATTCACTCTGGAAGACAAATACTTAAGTCAACATGAAAACTGCATGTCTGCCCCTTCACTCTCATTATCGTTAATGGGGCTTGCACATCCCAAACTCTGATCATGTGGGAGGAAGTCTTTTTTGGCTTGCCTCAGGGATCCACATGTATTTGCCAAAGCACTTCTTTTGTTTTGGATTTTTCAGGGAACAAGGGCAGATGCTGTCTCCACTGGATGGGATGCCACTGGCTAAAAACTTCTCCACAATACCAGGGATAAGGGCACCTTGAGAGGAGGAAAATGAGATCCCATCCAGCCTTGACATCAGCATGTTCCTTCTCTTACATGTGGGCCGGGTGCTTAGGGCTTCTCCAAGAGTTACGGTGGCCTGAGAGTCATCATTTCAACTGTTTCAGCAGGGTCTGTGATGCAGGAAAGGTATTCAGTGGATTAGTGGCTTTCCCACATCATCAGCTCTTCCCTCCATTGGCTACACCCCACACATGTACAACAGAGTAATACTCACTTCAATTCCCAAACTTCAACCCTTGACTTCTCCTCTTCACCTCCAAACTTCTCAAAAATGTAGCCTCCCCTTGCTACTGCAATTCTTTCTGTCCACACCTTCATTACTCTTGACATCTTTGTCTCAATTCTCAGTGGACTCATGCAAATGCCCACCAGAAGACTACTTGCAACTCCCTATCAACTGCAGAGAATGTCCACTCCCCATCATTGTCCTCCTTGACCTTCAAAGCATTCAGTCCAAGAGCTCAGCTTACTCACCACTACCTATAGCTTGTATCACACCTAGCACCCAGGGAGTGTGAAATACGTGTTGACTGAGAGAATGACTAAGGAAAGGAATAAGCACATATGCAGATAAGAATTCCCAGCCCAAGGTCCTGGCTAAATTTTGTCTGTTGTAGACTAGAGAAGACTTTAGCATCTCTTTTTCTTAAGTGACTTTTTAAAAATGTCTTTATACTTTTACTCATGGTTCCCTGAAAAGAAAGAAAAGATGTGAAAAGGGACAGCTCTGAGGTCAGCTTTATGAAGTTAATTCTGACCTGGTACAAAGCACTATGGATTTTTCACATTTAGTTCTATAGGAAATTTGACTAAAGTTTAAGAAAATATGTTATAGGGAAAATTGGAAAGAAAGATTATGAGATACTTTCAGGGCCATCAGAACAACAGATGTCCCTGTCTAAAGAGGTTATAAGCCTGGTGTGTGAGCAAACTTGATCAGGACACCCACTCTTCATTCACCCATCCATCCATTTATTCAAGAATGATTTACCAAGGGCTTACCCTGTGCCAGGTACTGTGAGCAAGACAATGAGAACTCCTACACGGATCCTAATAGTTAGAACCCCAATGAATGGTATAAAGAATTAAAATGCATAATACATCTGGTGTGACCACAGCTAAAGGAGAAAGAGGAGCAGAGAAGAGAGTGGGTGCAGGGCAGGGTGTGCAATAGTAAATAGGGTGTCCCGAAACGCCCTCGCTGAGAAGATGACGTTGGACCTGAAAGAAGACAGGGCAGGGGGCAAATCGAAAGCCTCACTGGCTGCTGGTGGGACTGGGCTCTGTCTTGTTCTTCCAGGAACAGGTGTGTGTTTGTGGCCCCCGATCTCTGGTCCTCACCAGTTGTCTCTCCTGCCTACTGCTGCCTCCTGACCTGCCTGTATGACTGCGGCAGCATCTCTGGGCCGCTCTCCAGTTTCCATGGGGACTGGGCTTCCACATGAAGGTCAGCCTCCTGTGCGGGGCACAGTCACCGTGCCTGGTCCTTGTCTCCTTCCTGTGGATGATGGATCCGGCTCCCCTATGTTCTGCCACAGACACAGAACTGAGATGAACAGACTGACCACGAAGGATCCTGGAGGGAGCCACTTGACTTTGGTCTCACTTTCATTGTTTGCAGAAACTTCTCAAAGGCCCCAGGCCCCTTGGGCTGCATCCATTTATACATTTTGCCCTCCATCACTCGGTTCTCCACTTGGGGCTTAGACAAAGTGGGTGGCTCCCACTTCCATCTTCTCCTCCCACACAGTCCCAAAGTTGGGGAGAAAAAGGACCCCATCATGCATGCGCCTAGTCTCCCTGTAATGACACCTGCTTCCCTTAAGTATATGCACCTTCTGTCATCACAAACACAGCGTAGAAGATGGGCACAATTCTCCTATTTCCAGATAGGGCAGAATGGAACCAGGTAACTTCCCCAGGTTTGCACAGGTAGGAAGAAGTGGTGGATGCAGAATTCAGACTGAGATCCCTGGACTCCAGGTCTACGTCCTCAACTAGCATGCTACATTGCCAGCTGGAAGCAGAAACCAAGCCTCTCTGGAAGCAGAAACCAGGTCTCTCTTGATGTATCTCTGGTGTACAGCATAGCACCTGGTGCATCGTGGCTGCATTTTCAACATTTTCTGAATGAAAGAAGGAAGGGAGGGAAAATGGGAGGAAGGGAAAGATATAGAACAGAGCCTGGAGGGGTATCAGTCCTCCTGCCCAAAACCAGAGACACAACTAGCTGGAAAAACCCAGACAGACGCTCCCGGGTCTGCCCCTACATTAGTCAGATGCATAACTCACTCATAACTTATCCACAGGACATAAATTTAAGGGGTAGGGGGATGTCTGCCTTCATGTTTGAATTTCATGCATAAGATTTGCATGCATAATAATCCCTGCCAGATGTTCACAGGTGACAGACTTACAGCTATCCTCTCTTTCTGAAGAATGTACCAGGTCACATCCTCGAGTCACTGGTAAGAAAATCATCCAACTGCCAGGGCAGACGTTCTACTCTCTATAATTTTTACTGCTGAGCAATTAAAAAGGAGCCACAGATCTGCCAGAGAGACTTCCCCGGGTCTGAGCCTGCATCTTTCTAGCTGCCATGCATCAGTGGAGACAGATGGCCCCGGGGCTGGGAGGCTCCGTTTTGTGGAGAAAGGTCAGCACATGCCGCTTGGATTCCCTGTCCCTGACACTTGAGAAGTTGAGAAAGGAAAATGTTTATGAAGGCAAAAGCCCTTCCCAGCAAAAGCCAATGGAGCTCTGCAGTGTAGGCTCCACTCATCCATGCTATCAGTGGTCTTTAGCGTTAGAGATCTAGCCCAGAGGCTGAAAAGAGCCATCCCCATGGCAGTACAGGTGAATTGCCCTGAGATCTAGAGTGGAGGAAACATTACAGAAGAAAACTTCTCTTGATCAAAGAGGGGTGAAAGCTGCATGTCCTTAAGCATGAGTCTAATGCTGGGAGCTGAGAGCTTTGACACAGTTGCCCCCTTCTGATTCATATGGAGCCCAGAAATCAGGTTAAGAAGCTGGGTGCAGGTCTGACACCCCCACTCCCTCAGTCTGAAACCCTGTCCAAGCTCTTCCTGCATCTCAACTTCCCCATCTTAAATTGGGAATGATACGTATTCCAGGATAATTTGAAACATTAAATAAGAAACTAAAAAGTGTGAGCTGATAGCCACTATTGTCCTATATCATCTCAGCTGGCAGGCACAGCCATGTGTATTATTCTTTCATGCACTTGACTGTTGAACACCGTGGGAGGTTAGGGGCACCAAACGCCCCACCACCCCCTGCACAGGTGAAAATCAACAAATAACTTTTGACTCCCCAAATGTTTAACTACTAATAGGCTACTGTTGGCTGGAAGTGATACCGATAACATAAACCATTGATTCACACATATTTTGTAGGTGATATGTATACTGTATTGTTGTAATAAAGTAAGCTAGAAGAAAATGTTAAGAGAATCATAAAAAAGAGAAAATATATTTACTATTCATTAAGGGGAAGTGGATGGTCATAGGGTCTTCATCTTCATGGTCTCTGTGTTGAGTAGATTGAGGGGAAGGGGGGCTGGTCTTGCCGTCCTGGGTGGCAGAGGTAGAAGACCATCGGCAGGCAGGTGGACCCGTGCAGGTCAAGACCCCTGTTGTTTAAGGGTCAAGTGTAATTGCTTTTCAATTCATCTGATGAAGAAAGTCTCAGTTTCAGAAAATGTGTCTCTGACACCTTACTTTACTCATTTATCTTTTCAATAAAGAGCACAGTCCTTGGACTCAGAGCCTTCGATAATTAATATTTCACAAAGATGCATTCCCTTTTTACTGTATTAATCATTCCTGTTATCTCCTATAATACAAATGACACTGGCTTTGCTTCTGTGTAATTGGTTCCTTTTGAAATAACTATTTCAGCTTAAAACGTCAACTAAGGAGACAAAAACTAGATCATAATAGAGACGATAGTTGACCATAGCAAAATTGTAGGGGAGGAATGCAGTGCTAGTGGATGTGGTCAAACCTCAGGGAGGGAAGCAGCTGAGACTGGACAAAGGCTGATGTTGGCGACATATATGGGGCAGCATCACACATGTGAGACTTGGTGTTTCGTGTGTGTGTGTGTGTGTGTGTGTGTAGGGGGAAACAGGAGGAGAGGACCAAGCACCAGAATCAGATGCAGTGTGGGGTGGAAGGGGTGGACAGGCCAAGCTTCCAGGAAGCCTCCCGCCATCCCCTCCACCTGCAGCACCTGTGCATGTGAAGCCTCCCCTGCAGACCCATGTGAAGGTGCTCTGGATGCAAACTGGGCCTGAGCTGGAGGTGAAGGGGTACATAGGGACACCTCCTGCTGCTTTGGCTGTTTTCCTGTTCCCGCTGGCAGCAGGGCAAGACCCGAGGCTGCTGTTCAGCAACATTCTGACCTGCGTGCACCAGGGTGAGGATGGAGAGGCAGCCGCTCCCTCTCCTGGGATCAGAGGTGAAAAGCAGGTGTGCCGACGGGCAGTGATGCCCATTGGTGGACTCCTGATCGCCAGCCCCCTGAGCCGTCCTGGCTGTGGCAGTCAGCGCTGTCCTGGCAGGATTGCTACACAGTCCTAGGGAGAGTCTGGGGCCAGCAGGGCCCCTCCTCAGCACTTTCAACAATGACCTGTAAGCATCTAATTTCCCAGCCCTGAATCCCTTCCTGCCTGACCCAGCAGAGGAGCTATGTCATGAGTGAACCCTGAGAGTCCCCCTGCCCCTCTACCTGATGCGTGGCAGGCAGAAGAAAGGACAGAATTGTCATGACAATGTCATCCCCCCCAGTCCTGGGTAATTTGTTCAGGGCTAGGAGCATGGAATGACTCACAATTGACCCATCTCATTACTGCCTACAGGAGATCCCTATGCTGCGTGTGTTCACCTTCCTAGCAGTGTCTACCAGGCAAACCCTGGCTAATTAAAGCCCCCAGGAAGCCTGTCCTCACCGGCACACCTGTCCAACTAGAAAAGGCGAAATGTACATCTCCCTCCATCCCTGAGGGTGGAAGTTGAAAAACACTGCGTCTTTTTTTTAAATAAATTTCCTTGCTTTTACCAATCCTCTGCGCCTCCCCACAAAGAATTTTAAAACCCCCGTTATTTTTATTTATTTTTTTGAGATGGCATCTCACTCTTGTTGTCCAGGCTGGAGTGCAATGGCACAATCTTAGCTCACTGCAACCTCCGCCATTGGTTCAAGCGATTCTCCTGCCTCAGCCTCCCGGATAGCTGGAATTACAGGCACCCACCACCAAGCCCAGCTAATTTTTTGTATTTTTGGTAGAGATGGGGTTTCACTATGTTGGCCAGGCTGGTCTTGAACTCCCAACCTTAGGCGATCCACCCGCCTCGGCCTCCCAAAGCACTGGGATTATAGGCATGAGCCACCATGCCTGGCCTCTTTCATTTATTTTGAGACACAATTTCACTGTCACCCAGGCTGCAGTGCAATGGTATGATCTCAGCTCACTGTAACCTCCGCTTCCCATGTTCAAGCAATTCTCCTGCCTCAGGCTCCTGAGTATCTGGGACTACAGCTACCTGCCACCACACCCAGCTAATTTTCGTACTTTTAGTAGAGACAAGGTTTTGTCATGCTTTCCAGGATGATTTCGCACTCCTGGCCTCACGTGATCCACCACCTCAGCCTCCCAAAGTGCTGGGATTACAGGCATGAGACACCAGCCCTGTCAAAACCCATTTTATAAGCTAAAGTGTGAAATCGTATTTCACAAAGAAAATATACATGTAGGCATAGTTTCCATAAAGAAAACGAGGAAAGAAGAGAGAAAGAACTATGACTAGATTGCAAAGGGCTAACAGAAATTTAATTTTATTTATTTATTTATTTTTATATGGAGTTTCACTCTGTCAGCAGGCTGGAGTGCAGTGCAATCTCCACCTCCCGGGTTCAAGAGATTCTCCTGCCTCAGCCTCCTGAGTAACTGGGACTGCAGGTGCACACCACCACACCCAGTACTTTTTAGTACTTTTAGTAGAGATGGGGTTTCACCAAGTCAGACAGGATGGTCTGAATCTCTTAACCTCATGATCCACCAGCCCTGGCCTCCCAAAGTGCTGGGATTACAGGCATGAGCCACTGCACCCGGCCAGGAACTTCATTTTTTTTTAGCACTATCAGAATAACCCTGGCTCCCCTCTCCCTCTGCTTTGCTTTGATTAACATTTCCAGGACAAATCTATGGAAATAGCCAACCCCAGGCCCTGCTTAGCCCATTTATTTTCTGTAGCGACCGTGGCATTGGCTCTACCGGGTCAGATTCGTAATTAGAACTCCTTGGGTGGCAGTCTTTGTTGCTACTGCAAATGTATTTATCAAGCAACACAATGTTATTTATTTCAACTCCCATTTGTTTCTTGCTGCAATTTCTATCTGGAAGGAAGGCCTGGCTGTTCATTTTGGTGGGAGAACTCAATACAAAGTTAATTACTGAAAAGAAAGAAAATGAGGAAGCCTGGCATCTATCCAGGCCATTTCTTCCAAAACACTTTCCAAGACAACTGGAACCAAGCAAGAGATGCTCACGGTGCTTTTGAACAAGGGAAAGAGGGCATGAGGAGGGACCTGGAGAGTCGCCAGATCTTGCCAATGCTTGCTAGGGACCAACACACAGAAGATGAACTGTGGGAACGGGAGACAGGCTGCTTCTCACACGCTCATCATTAAGGCACTGCAAATGTTTTTCTTTCATTTGTTCTTTCTCTCTTCACACTCTAGGAACTGCAGGGGCAGAGAGATTTGGCTGTCAGTTTTCAATATAATTGGACTTCGTTGTAGTGTGTGTAATCCCCTCTTCCCTGGTGCTGGGAGGTTTATCGCAAGGCCACCGCTGCTCTGTGGAGCAGTTGGGGACTATGTAAATATATTTTCTCTCCAGGGAAGCAGTGTACTTTTGAAGGGCTTAATAACAGACACAAAAGACTGGACAATCTAGGAATGGACCTGGCCATGGATTGACTCTTCCCTCCTTCCCTCCACTTTCTCTGGTAATGGGAAGGTTTTAAATAGTGCTGCATAATCCACATGACTAAAGTTTCAGAATGTGTCTTACAAGGACATCAGGTTGCAAGCAACTATCCCATGCCATAGATTTAATTGTTGTTCATATTTGTTGCAATAAAAATGGAGCAATGAAAATATAAGTGCTGTCTACACATCAAGAACTGGCGATGTACTTTGAGAACTATGAATGGACATCTCTGATACTTTTGATGCCTGTCACAAATCTCCTGTGCCCCTCACGTAGACAACACATAGCTGAGATGGGAGGAAGCTGCAGAAACCCTTGTGAATACAGACTTTGGATGGCTGCATCAGAAGGATTCGTCCAGGGACGTGGTACTCGAACTCTCAATGTGGGGGAATTCATTATAAATTTGAGCTTGTCTGGCTCCCAATCTCAAATGGCTAGCGCCTTGAATGTAGGAGGTTCCCAATTAATATGTGGGAATGAATGAGATAACCAATAATCAATAATCTAGACTCCTGGCTCAATGCTAGATTCAAAGAAATTCAGAAGTAGGGAGATAGAAAAAACAAATAGATGCAAAGGAAGTCTGAGATGGTCTTAAATGTAACACTTGAGCTGCCTTGGACCAAGTATGAGGAAAGCCAGATATTGCCTCCAAGTTATTTTATTGTATCTTTTTCAGACAGAGTATTGCTCTGTCATTTAGGCTGCAGTGAAGTGGTGTGATCATAGCTCACTGCAGCCTTAATCTCTTAGCTCAAGCGATCCTCCTGCCCCGGCCTCTCCAGAAGCTGGAGCTACAGGAGCGTGCCATCACACCTAGCTATTTTCTTTTCTTTTTGTAGAGACTGAGTCTTGCTTTGTTTCCCAGGCTAGTCTTGAACCCCTGGATTGCTGCAATCCTCCCACCTCAGCCCCTGGTATCAATGAGTCCTCTCGTACAAGACTTGCCTTTACCAAACTGTTGCAAGGTTGACACCTACCAGTGCAGAACCTTCTTGGAGGTTTTTGGCAAGTTTTCCAAATAGTAAGGTCTTTAAGAGCAGCAATGCCTTTGCATTGATGGTCTTGGTCCGTCACCTTCACCCCATTCACAGGCTGAGTGCAGAGGTCCTGCCACAAAATAGCAATAATCAGAGGTCATTCCTAGCCTTTGTCTATTCTAGGCACTCTGTACTTTTAATGTGTTGGATTTTCCTAGGCTAGAATGGACTCATTGAGATTTTCTTTATCTGCTTTGCTACTCTCTCTCCCTTACAACGAACCCACCTTTGTGACCCACAGAGCCCCACTGCACCACGACCCTGGCCTAAGAAGTTTCCCTGGCTGGCAATAGAGTGAACTGAATAAAACACATACCCTGCTATCAGAGGGACAAGGCTGGAACCTTCAGCACCTGCTCACTGGCAGCATGACCTGTTCCTTTTGTTATTATTCTCACTGTCTTTTATCTCCCTTTGCTCTAAAGTTCTCCAGCCTCAAGAGCCTGCCCTCTGGCATGGCTTACAAGGTCCTTCATGTATATTTTCATGTGTCCAGCTGAGGGAGAAAAGAGCCACTGAAGGGTTAGAAGTAGAGTGATGTGATCCTTCCTACCTTGTTTTTTTTGAGATAGAATCCCAGACTCTCTCTGTCGCCCAGGCTGGAGTGCAGTGGTGCTATTTTGGCTCCCTGCAACCTCCGCCTCCTGGGTTCAAGCAATTCTGCTGTCTCAGCCTCCCAAGTAGCTGGGATTATAGGTGTGTGCCACCATGCCCAACTCACTTTTGTATTTTTAGTAGAGACAGGGTTTCACCATGTTATCCAGGTTGGTCTTGAATTCCTGGCCTCAAGTGATCCACCTGCCTTGGCCGCCCAAAGTGCCAGGATTACAGGTGTGAGCCACCACACCTAGCCCTGTCTACCTTTTAGCAGGTTTGCTCTGGCTACTATATAGTCAATGATGTGGAGGCAGGGCAGGAGCAGGAACAGGGAATCCAGTTTCCAGGCCACATGCAGAAGCTACATGCAGGCTAGAAGTCATGCAGGTTGGATTCTTGACATATATTGAAGGTTGAGCTGAGCGGCATTGTGATGGATTTAGTGTGAAGTGTCAGAGAAGAATGAATTGAAGATGAGCCATATTTCTGGTTGGGGCACCTGAAAGGACACATATAAATTTCCTAGGACATTTTAAGATAGGAAAGACTTTAGGAGAGAAAGTTTGGGGGTGGGAGTTTCACTCTGGACACGTCAGCTTTGAAATAGCCTCTAGACATCCAAGCAGAGACACAGAGAGCATTTAAATGTGGAGACCAGAAGGTGTTTGTGGACACTTAAATGTGGAGACCAGAAGAGGAGGCCCACAGACCGAGCTCCAGGATATTCTAACATTCAGTGGCAGAGAAATGAGAGAGATTCAACAAAATGAAGTAACATCTTAGAAGGACTAGCCACAAAGTTAGAAGGAAAACTTGTAGAAGAGAAACTCATGTTCCCAAGCGAGGTTGAGAAACTCAAGAAGGGGAAAGCAATATTTACTGCTCAGTGCTTTTGAGAATGGATCACTAGATTTTGCAATGCATAAAGCAATGGAGACTTTTCAGGGTGGGAACAAAAGTGTGCCCATAAAGATCCCTGAGAGACTGGGAGGAGAGAAAGGGGAGGCGACGAATACTGAGATCACTTTCCATGTGTTTCATTGTAAAGGGGTGTGGAGAAATTGGGCAATGAGAAAAGGGGCATTGAAGCCAAGGGAGGAATTCTGGCGTGTGTTTGTTGAGGTAAGAGATGTTTCAGCATATTTGAGTGGATGAAGGAAGCACAATACCAAGACACGCAGAAGACAAACACCCTAGGGAGCTGTGCTGGAGAAGATGGGAAGCATAGATGCCAGTGCACACGTGGAGATCTGGCCTCTGAGGGTCTTGGGACAGGGAGGCAGAGTCTTGGGGCTCGGGGGAGTGGCAAGTGCATGTGCTGATGGTATATGTGGCAATTATGAGTGTTTCTGTTTCTTAGTAAAATAGTAAACAAGGTCAAGAGCTAGAAACAGATGCAGTAGAGGAGATGTGAATGGCTTGAGAAGAGGAAGAGGTGGGAAGCGGCCATTTCAGACCGTGGATAATGGATAGACTTAGGGAACAAG
>PVKP010016773.1:14544-47573 GCA_004027715.1 Plecturocebus donacophilus
TGGGACTGATCCAAATATTGCATGATGGAGTCTAAACCATGTGAGGAAGGCAGTGAGGATGCAAAGGGGGCTGAGAGTTGAAAAGTGTAAGAAGAATGTAGCTCATAATGAAATTGATGAAGCAGAGTTGGGGGAGCTGGAAAAGGAGTGTAGTTTAGAGAGAGGGACACAGGACATCCAGTTCCAAGGCGAGTGCATTGAGGATCAGTCATTCATGACCTTAGCTCCCCAGTGAAGTAAACTGGGGAGTTTTAAAATGCTGGTGCCCAGCTCTCATCCCAATAGACTGATATAATTGATCTGGGGCACAGCATGCACAGTGGAATTTTCTAAAGCTCCCCAAGTTTGAGAACCCATAGTCTAGAATATGACCCCTGGGAGCGAGTGACTAAGATATAGAAAAGTACAATACCTTTGGAGGAGAGGAGGTCACAAAACTGAGAACTTGGGATATTGAAAAGATCATTCAAAAAGATGCAAAAATCACCAAGAATACAGCAGGAGTTATACAGAGAGAGTGCAGGAAGGTGGCTACAATCTCCTTCAACTATGGATACGAACTTCAAAGTGAGAGATGAGTCCAGTTAGGGAGAAGGGAGGAACACCCTAGCTGAGTGGCACAGCCAGTGTCTTTAAGTCCTTTTTAATTATGGCAAGCAATGGTATTATCACAATTACATATAAACTGTTGTCAGTATTACCCAAACCCCAAATGCGGTCACTGAAATCATGTTTCCCTCCAGAGGAGCAATCACTTTAATAATCGTTCTGCACAGACTCTCCCAGCTGGCTTTGAGCATTGGCTGCAAACAGAGTCTGGGAGAGCTCTGACTGGGCCAAGTGTCCACTCCACTCAGCAACAGTTGGTCTTTTGCATCCCACCCTCCACGCCAGATGCAAGATAATGGTCAACAGCCTGACACTGCTGTCAGCAGCAGCCCCATCATGCTCAGAAAGGACGTCTGGCCTTTGGAGACCCCGCAGCTCCTTTACCAAACTCAGTTGCTCTCATAAAGGCAAGAAAAAGTCACCCCTGAAGAGGGGAAACCAGCATTTTTCACCTGCATCCCTCCACCAGGGTCCAATCGTCTGCGTTCAATCTCAATGGTGTGTGAGGAAAATGTGCCCCTTCATGAGCTCCGTCAATCAATTGCTCATTCATTTCAATGCTATATGTATATAACTTATCACAGAAGGAACTTAAAAAAGTTAATCTACCTGAGCTGTATTTTACCTTTTGAAAGATAATGCCTTTTTACTAGACACTTGGTAGGGCAGGCCTTGCATGCAAAATGTACCCATGCCTAAGTGCATGAGTGGCCAGGTGGCAGGATATGGTTCTTTCATTTCAAGAGACTAATTGCAAGTCATCCTGGGGACCTTCTGGGCACCTCACAGTCTTGTCAACCACAGCATATGCCTCGTTCTGTCTACACCTCCTTTTCTCCCTCAGGAAGTGAGTTCCCATTGTTTCAGGATTATTTTTTAAAACTGACTGAAAGTTAAGTCATCTGTGGAGTTATCTTCTAAGGAATAAATAAAAAAGTATATGTGTGTGCATATATAAATAATATGCATATATAATATGTATATAACATATACCTATATTATATATAATTTTATATATGGATATATTATATATAATACACATGCATAATATAATACATGTATAATTTTATGTGAATTATATATTATAATTATATATGATTATAAATATATAATTATATAATTATAAATTTATAATTATATATTATATAGCTACATATTATATCATATATATTTATAACTATATATAATTATATATAAGTTATTGTTTCTTATTTCCTAGAGGAATAAATGGTCACTTCTCTCAACAACTAAAGCTGGGTGCTGAGTATGTGCCAGGCATGGCTAAGGCCTTCCGCACGGCAGTCTCATAGGGAGAGACTGTCACTGGTGTCTCCAGTCTACAGACCAAGACCTGGATGGAGCTCAGAGCCACGCTGAGCTCTGAGGGCTGCCCTCTTCTTCCAACCACAAACGTTCTCAGCCCACACCCTCTTACCCAACACAACAGGGCACTGCTAAAGATGATGCATCTTAAGTATTTTAACATAGAACAGCTAATCATGCAGCCAGTTGTACGCTTCAACCTTTGAGACAAAAAAATAAAAATAAATAAACCCTTTGCCCTCTGCTCTGGGCCTTGCACACGCCCATGACGCCACCTCCGGTTGGTTTAGCCAGGCCAGAGAACGTAAGGGAACCAGAAGCAGCAGCAGGTTCAGCCATCAGCTGGAATTTTGACTTATTTTCCCTTCAGTGCTTTATTGTTGTTTCACAGAAACAAAGTCTCAAGAAAAACTGTAGTACGTTGCCTTGTTTGAATCTTTACAAAGGTTCAACCTTTTTAATAGAAACAACAGCCTTTTTATTTGCACTCAGATGCCATTGTTTCATGTACCATTTAATTTTAGGGTGTAATTACACTGGCAAGTATAACTGGCGTCAACAGGTTTGAGAACAAATGTAACCGACTTGGGAAGCACACGGCTCCACAGTGCGGACAGTGCTGGGTGGCCCAGCGCTCAGGAGCAAGGTGTGAGTGAGCTCGGGAGAGTCAGGGCGCAGAAGCTGCAGAGGGCATCCACGGTGAGTGCGGCGGCCACGCTGGAGTCTGTGCCATGGGCCGGCGGAGAGAGCCGCGGGGCTGGGTCTTGTGTGACTGATGAGAAGAAACCACACAGGAGCAGCCTTGAGATGTTTGTCACTGGTGTTCATCTGAGCCCAGCATGGAGATAAGGTCCTGGTATAGCAGCTGGGCCACTGTAAAAGGCCATGGGGAGTATGTGGCTTTCCTGCTCCAAACACTTCTTTCTCCTGTGCCTGAAGTAGCCACACTCCTCAGTGCCTACAGGTCCTCCAGGATCCTGCCCACTTGTTTGCTCCTACAACCTCCTCTTAAACTTCCCAGCCTGCCCACTCAGCGCCAGCCTCCCTGGGGTCCCATCGTTACAGACACACCTGCTATCTGCTGTCTCCAGGACTCTGTCTAAACTCAATATCCTATAACACCCAGGCAGCTCCCACAGCAAAGAGAAATTCAGTCCCACCTGCCAATTGAAACCGCTTCCTCTCTCCAGGTGACACTCATTCTTCAGTCCTTGGCTTCTTCTGACCTTACAACCCACAGTGAAGTTCCTTCATGGACCATACAGCCTCCTGCCCCAAAATGTCACCCCCCATGCAAGCAGTGTAACTGCCTGTCATTGGCTATCCTGTTCTCTGACTAGTGAATAGTTCACGAAGGCCAGGGCTGGGCTTGTTCAGAGTGCCGGGCACACACAAGAATCTTGAAAGGGGTGAGAAGCACTGGTTGAGGGGCGAATAAGCTGATTTAAGAAACACACGTCAGGAGCCCACAGCCTGCACTCCTGGTCCCCCAGAAGCCAAGCATGTGTATGGCCAGTGCAGTGAATTCTTGGATGCGGAAATGACAGCATCACAGAATGAGGCTCTGGTCCATCCTCAGAGCCGCTTCACCCAGGCTGGTGGATGAGGAGCTCCAGGTGGAAGGTGAGAGGTGAGCTGTGCTTTTACTAGAGGGCAGGAGCCCCCAAGGATCCTCTGCACTGTGAGGAGGTCAGGCTCCAATCACCTCTGTGTTTAGGAATCTCACAAGCATGTTGGCAGGTCAGAGCCCCAGGCTTCTCACCAGGGAAACACTGAACTCCCAAAACATCTGCTCCAAGGAAACTGAAAGGCAGACACTGCAATCCCCAGCAAGAAACCAGTGTTCTCACTCTGCTGACGGGGACGAGGCTAGAGCCCCCAGGCCTCCCCTCAGATGGGCAGACTTGCTGCGTAGGAAAAGGGACTGCCAGTCTCCCAGGCCTTCTCTCACCTGTTGCACTGACTTTTTGTGCTGATCAGTTCAATTTTAACGAAAAAGCCTGGAGCCTTCCCAAACCCTACCCTAGGAAATAATAATCATTACTATTATATTGATAGCAACCACCAGTATTCCTTGAGCTCTAATTGATGCTAGACACTGTTCTAAGTGCTTTGAATGAATGATCTCAGTAGTGGGTTGAATGGTGCCTTCCCCCGCAGCCAAGAAAAGTTATGTTCACATCCCAGCACGTGTGAATGGAAGAGGGTCTCTGCAGATGAAGTTAAAGAATGTAATCATGCTGAATGACCTAGGTGGCCCCTACATCTGATGATAAAAGTCCTTTGCAAGATCAGAGAGGAGAAGACATCACAAAGAGGAGATGGTAACCTGAAGGCATGGGCAGAGATGGGAGGGGCCCCTACAGCCCAGGATCTCCAGGAGCCACCAGAAGCTGGGAGATGTGAGGAAAAGCCCTCCTCAAGAGCTGCAGGAGTGAGCGTGGCCCCACCAACACCATGATTCTGGACTTCTGGCCCCCAGAGCTGTGGGAGAGTGAGTTTCTATTGCACTAAGCCACCAAGTTTGGCATAATTTGTTACAGCAGACATAGGAAACAGTTGAGTCTAACAGAGCGATTTCCAGGGGCATCACTATGAAACCAGATCTGCTAAACACCTTGCAGTCATGCTGTTTAGTTCCAAACACCTAAATGCTGCTTTTCCAAAAGTTGAATACATTGAAAACTTACATATCTTAAAGTATGAGAACTAGGTATCTTAAAGAACGAGAATTTCAAATTGTGTTTATAGTGAAGTAAGTGCAATGTTCTTTACAAAGCAGGGACCTCAACCCCAGGGAAACAGACCGGGACTGGGGTGCATCACAGGAGTGAGTGGCAGGCGTATTTACAGCCACTCCCCATGGCTCATATTACCACCTGAGCTCCGCCTTCTGTCAGATCCACAGCAGCATTAGATTCTCATAGGAGCGTGAACCGGCTTGCAAACTAGGCATGTGAGGGATCTAGGCTGCACACTCCCTATGAGAATCTAATGCCTGATGATTTGTCACTATCTCCCATCACCCCCAGCTAAGACTGTCTAGTTGTAGGAAAACAAGCTCAGGGCTCCCACTGACTCTACACCATGGTGAGTTGTATAATGATTTATTGATATATTACAAAGTAATAATAATAGAAATAATATTTCTATTTCCCCCTGCCCCTGGTCCATGGAAAAATGTGTCTTCCAAGAAACCAGTCCCTGGTGTCAAAAAGGCCAAGGACCGCTGTTGTATAGTATAAACATTTTACAGAGAACAAGTAAAAGCGACTGACGTGGCCTGAGTTTTGCCACGTGCGCTGGTTGAAGGAGCGTGTCTGTGCAGCTCTGTCTTTGGCTTCCTGATAGCAGGTGTCCCAGAGCAACTTTTTACTCCACACAAGCTCAACAGAGCTTCTAAAAGCTGGAGTGCAGAACCGGGCTGCAGACCTGCATCCACTGTTCTCTAGCCCTGTGATTTTTTGACAAGCTACTTGGCATCTCAGCCTCTTATTCCTCACCTGGGTGATGGTGCCCATTTCAGAATTGACTGCTCACTGCTGGTCCTGGAAATCATGTCCCTGGAACAGCTCCAGGCCCTGTGGGGCCACCAGCCACCACCCCACACAAGTATTTGCCTGTGATCACTGTTGTGTTGTTGTTCTAATTCTGCCTCCCTCTGGCCCTCACAAGGGACACAGGAACCATGTCATAGACACTCCCTGCATTTTGAAGTTGGCCCACAGAGAGTCGTTTTACTACAATCTGATTTCCAACTCCGGTATCCAAGTCCAGGATGAAAGCTCATTATCTTGGGGTTGCAAAATGATTAAATTTCATCATTTTATCCTCATTAACTTCTGGTTTTACACATCATAATTAAATAACTAATTATGGCATCCATATGAATGTGACAAATAAGGTTAAGAAATTGACAATGTTATGCCCTTGAAAGGTTGGCCTGGGATTCTGTGTCCCACCTCAAACAGGAAGCCTCTGAGCCCAAATTCTCCCAAGGTGAATGCTGGTCACTGGAGAGAGAAGGGGACAGCTGCCGTCTTCCAGGGGACCGTGTGCTGTGGACCCTCTCACAGATGCTCATACCCCCATTTCTCATCTGGCTCATGGAATGACAGCCCCATTCCCAGCAACTTTCATCTCACCTGTGCAAAGGAGCACACGTTAAAAGGCCTGGGAGCAGCAGGCTTTGATCTAAGGTGTCCTAGGAACACTGAAAGGGTGGCTTGCTAGAGAGAAGCCAGTGAAAAGTAGGGCTCTTCAAAGTTCAAAGAAAGAGGCAACATCAAAAATGTCCTTTGCCGTATTCAGCGCATGCACCATTTACAACAAACACTGTTCCACTGGACGCGAAGCCTCCCCTCAAACTTCCCATTTTAAAGAATGCGAGTTCAGGTCCCAGTGTTACCTTTTCTGTTTAACTGCTGCTGAAGGTAGACCATGCATGTCAATGAGGGGATCCTGTCTTAAAAGGTGATTTCCGAGTGGAGAAAGGTGGTGAACCCATAGGACCATTTCTAGTGGGTCTCCTTTCCACCCAAGACAGCACCTGGTCCAAAGTCTCTACTCCAGCTTGCAAGCTAACTGCTGGGGCCATCCTGTGGAGAAGGGGCTCATGCCCCAGATCCTCCATCAGTGGACACTCACACCTCACTCACAGACTGCATCATTTCTCCCCTCCCCCGCCCCTCCCCCACTAGCTTTCTTGTCCTGTGAGGTTCCACTCTACACGGAGCAGGCAAAGTGAGATTTTCAAGCTGCAGCCTCATCGTTTCATTCCTCTACCTGAAATTCTTCAGTGACTTCTTGTTACTCTCAGGATAAAGGCCCAACCCCCCGGCCACGGCTGACAAGCTCCTGCATGGCTGCCCTGGGGCCAGCTCCTCTATTCCTGACTCAGAACATGCTCATTCTCTGAACATCAACCATTCTTCCTTTACTTCCTTCACCATGAAGCTCCTCCCTGCCTCAGGACCTTTGCACATGCTATAGATGCTTCCTGGAACTCTCTCTCCTACTGCTCTTCACCCTCTACATCTCCTGCCCCTTTCCTGTTTTTTTTTGTTTGTTTGTTTGTTTTTGTTTTTTTGGTGGTTTTTTTTGTGGCAGATTCTCATTCCTGTAACCCAGGCTGGGGTGCAGTGGCACGATGACAGCTCTCTGCAGCCTTGACCTCCTGAACTCAAGTGACCCTCCCACCTCAGCCGCCTGAGTCCCTGGGACTACAGGCATGCATCACCACACCCAGCTAGTTTTACATATTTTTAGTAGAGACAGGGTTTCGCCATGTTTCCCAGGCTGGTCTCAAACTCCTGGGTGCAAGCTATCCACCCACCTCAGTCTCCCAAAGTGCACGGATCACATGTGTGAGCCGCCCCGCCTGGCCGTTTCACCCACCTTGTTCTCATTCATTTGTTACCTATCAGATTAAATGCCATTTCCTTAGGGGCGTGTCTTCTCACCATCCCCATTCAAACCATGCCCATTTACACAATGAGAGCGCTGCGCCCCTCCCTTCACAGCACGCACACGGTGGCAACCTGACATGCATAGTTTGATTGTTTCATTCCTTCCTGCTCTCCCTACTGCTCCGCATTTGATTTTTTTTTTTTCTGCTCACCGTTATATCCTAGAGGCCAAGACCTGGCAGGTAGGAGGTACCCGATAGCGCTTTGTGACCCACAAGGATCTCCATGTAAGTCCATGCTATTATTGGCTACTGACAAGGCTGGCACAAACTTAGCTTGCAATAAGAGAACCCTAGTGACGGAGTTAATACAGGCGATCATTGTATACTTCATTCAGGTGTTTTAAAACCAGTCGCGGTGTGACATCAGATCCTAAATATTCAATTTTGTAGAGGGATATCAATCAACTGGAAGTAGATTGAAAACAGACAAAATGTTGGGGATACTCAAAGCCAGGCTGTGGGGAAGATGTATGAAGGATGCTTGAAGAACGTGGCCATGATGGAAGAAAACTGCTGCAGGGAAGTGAGTGCCATCTCTGGCCACCTAAAGGTCTGTCCCCCAGGATAGGCCAGCCATGTGCTGAGCAGGTAGGAAGCCTGGACTGTGGGGACAAGTTTGGGAAATCAGATTTCAGACCAACACAAGGAGGAACGAGCACTCCCAGAGGTTGAAACTTTGACACCTGTGTGATTGAGCGCATCTTACCCCTGCTTGGCCTCATTTTCCAAGTCTGTGAAATGGGTGACAGTGTCTTTCATCCCATTGATTATTGCAAAGATAAAACTAGAATAGATATGCAAAGCTATGCTTTGCAAAGCACCCTGCACAGGAGGGCTCACAGCCAAGCTCTTTACCTTTGTTTGTATAAGAGGGACCACCCTGGCTTTTTCTGAGCATCAGGCCTGACCCTTATTCCTTGTTTAGGATCAAACAGGCAGCAGCAATTACCAGCACTGGGCTTTGGGATGAAGAGGTGGAGAAGCCAAACATCCACCAACCACCACACCTCTGATCACTTTCTTTGTGCTTGTTTTGGTCTATATTTTTTATAATACAGACCAAACTATTTTATAATAGTTAGATAGAGGTGGTCATGTCCATGACTACCTGTTATTTTAATGCAAATATTCCAGGTCACACCCACTTCTGTATGTTTGGTTAATGCATACATTCAAATAGCAAAAAGTCCCCTCATCTCTGCAGTAATGGATGATAAGTCTGTTGGTCGCAAAGATACGTCTTTTTGCAAAACCAAGCCTGTGATTCTTTTAACACCATTAGTGACTGGAAATATGTTCACTGTTCATTAGGATGTCAGATGCAGAACACTCAGTATCAAACAGATAAAATATTTATCTATCATTTTGGAGTACAAAAAGTTAAGATTTTATTTTCAGGAGGAGCAAATGGCATTAATACTCCTGACTACAGCAAAAAAAAAAAAATGGTAACAGTACTTGATGTTTACTGAGCACTAGCTTGTTGCCAGCGATTTCGTACACAACACCTCAGTTCCTTGTACACAGAGAGGGGGTTGCCCAAGTTGCCTGGCTTGTAGACTCGTGCCTCAGTTCACCAGCCAGGCCCAGGCTGACCCACAGCTGCCCCCTACTCTGCCTCCCACACAAGCTGGTTGTTTTTAAACACAGCCAGCTGTAATCAATCCAGAACACCTTAAATAAATCATTAGTCATGGGCATTCAGTTAAATTTGTGTTGATGATTTTTCCCTGCTCTATGCATTTTTTAGTATTTAGCCTTGAGACAAATGTGTCTCCTTTGTTGTTGAAGAATTAAATGTGATTATGAATGTATGATTCTGATTCTGCTCAGGGACATTCAGTGAAAGCCCACTTGTTCATGTCTTCTTTCTAGGGGTTGAGCAAACAGGCCCAACCCTCATGCCTCCCTCATGAGACTCACAGACAGGGTCAAGAAACTCAGACAAGGCTCAGCACAGAGCACACAGGAGCCCCTTCAGGGAGCAGGCTGGGTGGCAGGGCACACATATCTGTGCCTGGGTCATGACAGGCCATCCATCTTGGGGCAGCACGGAAAAGAACCCTCTGGTGTTGCAGGGTAGACTCACCCCCTGGAGCTCCAGAAATGGACGCCATCCTGGGTGAGCTCAGAGGACAGTCATTTCTACAAAGAGCAAACACAACAGCTGGGGTTGTAAGACGTAACATGAGGGGGTGTATTAGTTCATTCTCATGCTCCTAATACAGACATGCCCAAGAGTGGGTAATTTATAAAGGAAAGAGGCTTAATTGACTCACAGTTCAGCAACGCTGGGGAGGCCTCAGGCAACTTACAATCATGGTGAATAGGCGAAGGGAAAGCAAGACATCTCCTTCACAAGACAGCAGGAAGAGGAAGTGCAATCAGGGAAAGTGCCAGATGTTTATAAAAGCATCAGATCTCGTGAGACTCACTCATCATGAGAACAGCCTGGGGGAAACCACAGCCATGATTCAATTACCTCCACCTGGTCCTGCCCTTAACACGTGAGGATTATGGGGATTACAATCCAAGGTGAGATTTGGGTAGGGACACAGAGCCAAACCATATAGCAGGATGAATGAGGAAAACAAAGAAATAAAGCTCTATTAATAATTCATTGTTTACAATGTGATAAGCCTACCCCTGAATCTTCACATCTAATTATCTCAGTTTGCTCTGAAAACAGCCTTATTAGAAAGCTATTATTACTGTGCCCATTTTACAGTTAAGGAAACTGAGGCTTAAAGAAGCTAAGTAACGTTTGCAAAGTCTCGCATCCAGCTTTCAAGTGTTAGGTCTTCTGACTGCAGGTGCTATGCACACAGGGCACCATGTGAAGGCGCTGATAAAATCTGGGTATAACCCAGACATGAGAGGGCTCATCATGGGGCCCAGTCTCTGTGTGGAGTCACATAAACAGGCTCACACAATCACACCTTTGAATGCTCCAACAAAATTTAGATCATTTCCATTTTTTGTTGGAGTCTCTCAAAGAGCATCAGAGAGACTTCAATTCATAACCCACAGTAAGGCTTTTATTTCTAAATCCCTATTCCACTCATTCTTGGTCTCTCCCATACCCTGTAGCTGCCCTCAAATTCTTTCTAACTACATGCCTCTCCCAATTTTTTTCTCTTGAGCTTCCAATCCTACATGAATCTCCCCAAACCTAGTGCTTTGCATTGGTGATTGTCTCCCCTTTCTGATCCTCTCTCTTTTTATCTTGTTTCCCAGTGAGCAAATATTCCATAATCACTTTTCATTCAATGACTCAGACTCACCTGTCTCCCTCCAGTTCTCCTGTCCTTCTACCTATTATCCTCATCTCAAACCCAAGCTGGGGCCTGAAATTGGCAGGGGATAGCACAGCCCATCTCAAGCCTACAGGGAGGTGACCTAGTCATTTTCTCAAAATGAATTTCATGTGAAGGGGCTGATAGAATTTGGATATTTGTTCCCACCCAAGTCTCATATTGAGTTGTAATCCCTAGTGCTGGAGGCGGGGCCTGGTGGGAAGTCTTTGGGTTGGTGCTGTCTTTGATATCTCATGATATCTGGCTGTTTAAAAGTCTGTGGCACCTCCCCACCACTCTCTCTCTCTCTCATTCCTGCTTCAGCCATGTGATGTGCCTGCTCCCCATTTACCTTCTGCCATGATTGTAAGCTTCCTGAGGCCTCACTAGAAGCCAAGCAAATGCCAGCACCATGCTTCCTATACAGCCTGCAGAACAATGAGCCTATTAAACCTATTTTGTTTATAAATCATCCAGTCTCAGATCTTTCTTCATAGCAATGCCACAATGGCCTAATACAGAAAATTGGTACTGAGGAGTGAGGCATTGTTATAAAGATATCTGAAAATGTGGAGGCGACTTTGAAACTGGTAACAAGCAACTGTTGGAAGAGCTTGGAGAACTCAGAAAAAGATGGGACCATGAGAGAAAGTCTAGAACTTCTTAGAGACTGATTAAATGGTTATCACCAAAATGCTGATAGTGCTATGGACAGTGAAGTCCAGGCTGAGGAGTTTTCACTTGGAAATGAGGAATTTACTGAGAAATGGAGCAAAGGTCACACATGTTATACCTTCACAAAGAACTTACCTGCATTCAGTTCCTTCCCCAGGAATCCATTGACTTTTGAGCTTGAGAGTGAGACCTCAGGTCTCTGGTGGAAGAAATTTCCAAGCAGCAAAGCAGTCAAAAATTGACCTGGCTGCTTCTAATAGCCTAAGCTCACATGCAGGAGCAAAGAAATGACTTAAAGATGGAATTTACATTTAAACAGAAAGCAGAGTATAAAAGTTTGGAAAATTTGCAACCTGGCCATATGTCAGAGAAAGAAAAAGCTTTTTCAAGAAAGGAATTTAAGTGGTTGTAGAACAACCACTTGGTAGAGAAATTTACTCAAAACTAAAAGGGAACAAAGTGTTAATATCCAACACAATGTGGAAAAGACCTCAAAGACATTTCAGAAATCTCCCAGTCAGCCTCTCCCATCACAAGCCCAGAAGCCTAAGAATAAAGAATGGTTTCATGGGCCAGAACAGTGCCCCACTACTGCCCTTCACAGCCTCAGGACAGTACTCCCTGCATTCCTGCTGCTCTGGCTCCAGTTGAGGCTCCAGTTACAGCATCAGTCTTGGCTCAAAGGGCCCCAGGCACAGCCTGGGCTGCTACTCAGGAGAGTGCAAACTGTAAGGTTTGGTGACTTCCACGTGATGTTAAGCCTGTGGGCACACAGAGTGCAAAAGTGAAGGCCTGGCAGCCTCTGCCTAGATTTCAGAGGATGTATGAGAAAACCTAGGTGCCCAGGCAGAAGCCTGCTTTAGGGCAGAGCCCTCACAATAACCTCTACTAGGGCAGTGTGGTGGGAAAATGTGGGGTTGGAGCCCCTACACAGAGTCCCTACTGGGGTACTGCCTAGTGTAACTATGGGAAGGAGGCCGCCACCCTCCAGACTCCAGAGTGGGGGATCCACAGCAACATGCACCATGCACCTGGAAAAACCACAGGCATTCAACCTGTGAGAGCAGCTGTCAGGGCTGATCCCTGAAAAGGCCACAGGAGTGGAGCTGCCCAAGGCTGTGGGAACCTACCCTTGCACCTGCACCAGTGTGCTCTGAATGTGGACTATGAAGTCAAAAAAGAGATTATTTCAGAGCTTTAAGGTTTCATAACTGCCTGCTGGGGTTCAGACTTATGTGGTGCCTGGAGCCACTTTCTTTTGGCTGATTTCTTCCTTTTATAATGACAGTGTTTACTCAATGTCTACACACTCATTGTATCCTGGAAATAAATTACTTGGTTTTGCTTTTACCCGCTCTTAGGTGGAAGGGGCTTGCCTTGTTGCAGATAGGATTTTGGACTTTGAACTTTTGAGTTAACGCTGGAACAAGTTAATATTTTGGGAGACTATTGGGAAGGCATGACTATTTTGCTATGAGAGAAGGACGTGAGATTTGGGAGGGGCTGGGGGGAAATGACATAGTTTGTATATTTGTCTCTGCTGAAATCTCACGTTGAATTGGAATACCCAATGCTCGAGGTGGGGCCTGGTGGGAGGTGTTTGGATCATGGAGGCAAATGCCTCCTGGCTTATTGCTATATTCAATTCATGATAGTGACTGAGTTCTTGTGGGACCTCATGATTTAAAAGTGTGTGGCACCTCCCCCCCCAAACTCTGTTTCTCTCTCTTGCTTCTGCATTCATGATGTGATGTGCTTGCTCCCCCGTACCTTCCAACATGGTCGTCAGCTTCCTGAGGCTTTCCTAGAAGCCAAGCAAATACCAGCACCATGCTTCCTGTAAAGCCTGCAGAACCATGAGCTGATTAAACTTTTCTCTTTATAAATTACACAGTCCTTGGTATTTCTTTACAACAATGTAAGAACAGCCTAGTAACAGGCGGTGGGTGACAAAAAGGGGGTGGCAGACATAAAGGATGTTTTCCTTCCTGACCCATCCTGATGACAACCCTGTAGACAGGAGGTTGAAGGGCAAGTGGTGACCAGCCGCAAAGCTTCATCCATCCAGAGGCAATCCCTGGAGGCTTCTTGAGGGAGGAGATCCTTGAATTATTTGTAAAGGGTAGGCAGCATTTAGATAAGAATAATAAAAAATAAAAAGAAGGACACAGAAAGGTGGGGAACGATGGAGTTACCTGTCAAACCACCACTCACTCTGTAATTAGCATGAATGAGTCAAGTGAAATATTCAAACCTTAATGACCTTTTTAAACCTTTGATCTGGGTCTGAAGAGAAATTGAGAACAAGACAGTACTCACATTTCCATCAGAGGTGGTTGTTCTTACCAGAAGTACCTATTGCCCATCATGAAATAACAAGCTAAAATTGGACGGGAAAATGAGTTTCTATTTCATAAATACATAATACAAGCACTTACATTTTTTTCAAATTGACTTATCTCAGCAAATTGTTTCTCCTTTTATGTTAAAAAAAAAGCTATATTCTGCTTCTAATTTAATTATCGCAAGTTTTTATTAGCATTATTGATAGAATTCATAACTAGAATTTGAAACACCTTTTTATCCTTCACGGGACATAGAGTGCACAGCCACATTTGTCACTAGAATGAGACTTTTGTTACGTTACAGGCATCATGGTAATTGGAAGGTGATGGCTTATTGGGTGGAAAGCATGAGCAGGCACTTCTGGCCAATTCTGTTATCTCTGCTGAAATACCCTCTTCTAGAAAGCTGAGAGCACAGTGCTGCTGCAAAGACCCCCAAAGTTGGCCTCAATGGGGACAGGTCGGTGGCCACCTATTCCTCCAGAACAGGAGCAGCTGGAACGGGCACTGCACCTAGAGGGATGCCAGCCCCCCAGTTGCTAGACTATGCTAAGTTTTGTCACTGGGAAAAAGCTCTAAACATGAAATCCCAGGCCAGAAGCAGGACCCAATTGGGGACCACAGAAGCAGGGTGGGGTCAGAGGGAGAACTCCTGGAATAGACTTCAGTGAGAAGTTCCTAGCACCAGTGCTGCAAATATCCTGGGGCCAGGAATCTGGTGGTCAGCCTAATGGACCGGAGACAGGAGACAGACAAGCCACAGCCACAGTCAGCCCCGCAACCCAGAGACAGTGACTCACTCACTCTCTCCTTCATTCTTCTCTCTCCCCCTTCCTCCCTCCTTCCACCTCCTCTCCTTCAGTCTCTCTCTCAGCTTTCTTCCTCCTTCTCTCCCTCTGTCCCTGCCTCCTCCTCCTTAAGCTCCTCTTTCTTTTCTCTCCCTCACTCCAATCCTCCTCCTGTTACCAGTGGAGGGTCTTGACTACAGGTTGTCCAAGTTACTGATGTTTTAAATAAAGCATTGAACAAAATGCACAAGAAAACCAATGAAAGAATGAAGCAACAGAAGCACAGATATATTGAAATGAAAGTACATGCCACAGGGAGCAGTCTGGAGCAAGCGGTTCGAGATCACAGGTTACAGACTTTAAGTACTTTCCAGAGGTATCCCATTGGTTACTTGGTTTACACCCTTTGTAAATGAAAGAGTGGCCTGTGACCAGTCCGACTGGTTGTACAAGGTGACCAATCAGAGGCTGAAGTGAAGTTACAAAGTTACCCACTTTGCAAACGTCTGACTGGTTGTGGGAGGGGACCAATCAGAGGCTGAAGTAAAGTTACATCCCTGTGCAAATGAAGACTAGGCCCCTGGCCAGTCTGATTGGTTGTGGGAGGGAACCAATCAGAGATACTTTCTATTTATCATCTGCCATGCAGAAAGAGGGTGGGGGATTGCCAAGGGTGTAGGTTCTTTTCTTTTGTTACTGGAAAGTTGGGGTTTTCCTTTTGATTTAATAGCTTCTATTCTTTTGTTATGCAGAAAGTTGGGTTTTTACTTTTGATTTAGCTCCAGGAAATCAATGTGAATTGCCCTTAAGTTCTCTGCCTCCAGTCCCTATTTTCCTGACTCATTCCACCCTGAGAGAGGTGATTCCCTTAAGTCTTCATAGCAGGCAGAGCCACTGACAGTCTTTCTTCTGTAACTACTTCACCCTGACTTGGGCACAGTCCCTACCTTTTGGGAAATCACAGAAATCCTGCCCTGCTCTGTCTAGTGGAAAAAGGGTAGCTTCTTTCTTGATGGCCAGAGGTGGTGTCTTTAACTGGAACTGACTGGAAGCCCTGCTGTGTGATTATCTGAAGCTTGATAGTCTCTAGGCAGGAGGAAATGAATTTGGTTAAGAGATTTAACAAACATGGTCCAAAAACCAAGGCAAATATCATCATTCATGATGGGCTGGCTAGAGGAAGGAGTCAGGAATCTCAACTTAGCATTTTTGACAGCAGTTTCATGACTTCATAGCTGTTGTCATACCTTAGAGGCCCAGTCAGCTAATTTTTCTGGGTGGCATTCCTTACTAATCCTGATTGGTTGACATAAAAGCAGCATTCTTCCTCTAGGAAAAAGATATAAGCCATCTTTTTTAGCAGTTAGGAGATCCAGTCCCCTCCTATTTTGTAAAGTGACTGCTGCCAAGAAGTCTACCTGATTTTGTAAGGTGACAATACTTTGGGCAATGTCATCCAAGCTTTCCATAAAATCCATGCACAGGCATTGATAATAGGATAGGGAACATGCAAGTGCACTAACTTCTGTTCCTAATCCAGTTGTCATGCCTAGCCCTACCAAAAGGGATATGAGTTGGATGGTTTATTTGTGCCTGGCAGTTCCAGGCAAAGGTATAATGAGGGATTGGTTATTGAGAGCTATATTAATTGCAGGGGTTAAATAAACAAGTGTACAGGTTCCAGTCCAATTGGCTGGTAAACATAAGTAGGAATTAGTTCCACACAGGAAAAATGCTCCTTGTTGTTCAAGACAAAAATTGTTTTCTATGGGGAACATGTGGGTTAGCTTGCCATTTTTATTTTTCCAAGTGGTTAAAGTCCCTGCTAAGATGGTCTCAGGTAATGGCTAGAAAATACCTTGGGAAGTGCCCTGAGTTACCCCAGCAGTTCTGATTTCCCAATGGAGTTTGTTACGCTTAGTGTCCTCTAATAATCACCCAGAGCTATTATTCATACTGGGAAACCAAAGGCAACCAGATGTCTGAGGATTAGTACAGTCTTCCCAAGGGAAAATGTGAACACAGCTAGTGGGCCTACCTTGACAGTTAGACCATATATCCTTTAAAGTGCCCTTAACTAGGGATGGTCTCCATGAAAACCACACAGGTTTCTAAATAACAGTTTGGGTAACTGCATAGCTTACATGATTCTGTGAGGGGTTAATTTCCAGGGTTCTGTCATATTGATAACTTTTCAAGGTTCCCAGGGCCTGACCAAAATCGTAGCTTCTCTTAATATAAAGCAGCACCTGGAATTTTAGTTCTGTGTACGTTGATATTAGCCCCCAAATGGGTTTCTAAGGGGATGCAACCCCAGAAGTGTTGCTCTGATGGAACTGGAGAAGGTTCACTGCTCATGCCATCATGGTAACTAACCCTTGTCATTTCCATAATTTTAAAGTCATATAAGTCATCCAGCCTTATTAATTTGAAAGGAGTTCCTCCCTTGTAGTTAGGATGATAGGTTATTTTCTCAAGGGCCCAAGATTGAGCTGGGATTGAGTTGGCAAAGCATTTGGATGATAATGGAGATAAACAAAACCAACAGTCCTCTGCCAGAGTGGGGCTGGTGATATTTAACAGTCTTTACATTAAATTTAAAGTTCTTAATAAGTACCCAGAACCTATTAATTGATGAAGAGGTAAAGAGAAGCTCTGTTGTAAAATAAAGCTGATGCCCATATGCCTGGTTCCAGTGTACACATGCTTGGGTGACTATTATGGAACACAAAAAGTTCTCATTTGTTATTTTTTTCTATAGAATGGGAACTTCAAGGTGGGGATGGTTGTGGATACCTATCCTTTCAGCAATAATTGTTATAAAAATGGATTACAACATTGTGCTTTTCTTAATTATTAGAAAGGAAGTGATTCTATCTGTTTGGAAGAAAGTAATTAGATTGTAAAAATATAACAATGGCTACTATTATCCAGCCTACAGTAACTATGTAACAAAGACACCAAGGAAAGTTGGGAAGTTTTTACTTATCTTTTGACTGTCTTTTAAACAGATACCTCAGGTCTTCCACATGTTCACAGGTATATTGGCTGATGGTAGCTTCAGATTCCAGGTTGGGGGCTTCAGGTATCTCAGGCTTGACCCTGGAAAGATGCATCTAAACATCTAATCCTAGTGCTTTGACCACAGAAGGCATGGGCCGTCTCACTGAAAATGGTCCATTCCATTTAGGTTGCAATTTTTGAGCAGGTGATCCCTCCTTCCATGTTTTAATATGTACATTATCTCCTGGCCTGATTTTGAGGTGCTGGTTTGTTCCTGGTGTGGGGAGTCTTTGAGTTCCAAATTTTTGTATAGCCTGCTGAAATTGTCCTAAGCTAACTAGGTATTTTATTAGACTGTGAAGTCCTGCCCCCAGGGAATAATCACCAAATCTATGCTAATTGTTTTATTACTTTAAGAAAAAGCTTCAATCCAATTTTGACATGTGCCCTCTATAAGCACCCAAAGATGGACTAAAAAGAGGTTGTTTCAGTCAAAGCGTCTTCCTGAGTCAAAATGCTGTTCTTTAAAATAAAAGGAGAGCAACATGAAAGGAGAAACATTTACAAATGCAAACGTAAAGTTACTCTCCTTTCCTGAGGGATGAATTTTAGAAAACTCCTTCTCCTATTCAGGTATATATGATAAATATAATTTTGTAATTGATATCTGGTCATCAAGCAGCACAGTGGAAGAAATGCTGTAAAAATTTGCGTTTGAATTTAAGTGTTTACTCTGGAAAACATAGATAAAAGAGAGTAGTTCCAATAAATTAATTAGGTCCTGCAAAGCAATGACAATAAGTTAGAACCTTTTTATAAGCTTCAAATATTATATTGGCCCAGCACAGTGGCTCATGCCTGTAATCCCAATATTTTGGGAGGCCAAGGAGGGTGGATCACTTGAGGTCAGGAGCTCAAGACCAACCTGGCCAACATGGTGAAACCTCATCTCTACTAAAAATACACACACAAAAAAAAATTTACTTGGGCATGGTGGCAGCTGCCTGTAATCCCAGCTACTCAGGAGGCTGCAGGCTGAAGCAGGAGAATTGCTTGAACCTGGGAGGTGGAGGTGGCTGCAGTGAGCCGAGAGCACACACCTGCGCTCCAGCCTAGGCAACAGAGCGAGATTCCATCTCCAATGAATAAATAAATAAACAAATATTATGCAGACGTAGCAATATAAATATGTATTTTTCCCTGCTAGATTCTCTCCAAAGGACTTACTTACTCGGTGGCCATGGTGTGGAGCAAGACAAGGAACCTCCCTTTGTCTTGGGGAGACTCCGGGTGTCTGCACTGTGGAGACGTGGGGGATCATGGAAAGATGGACACCCTGCTGCCTCTTACACCATCCAAGGCCGCACCAACGACCAGGAGCTGCACTAGGACATTCACGCCCCATTCTTTACAGATACCCCAGCACATCTCTATTGACAAACATGCTCTGAACAGATAATGGCAAATGGTAAAAGAAAAATCTGGGGAAGAGTTGGATTTTTTAGTTTATAGAGTTCTTGCCTAAGGATCATGTCTGCAAAGTGAACTACAGTAACTACAATAACATACTCAAATCAGAAGCACATTGACACCCTGCAGTTCAGAGGATATCTCTATAGGCAGTTCTCCCTCTGCTTAAAAGTACAAGGCATCATTGGGCTGTAGGTCCCATTAGGCAAGAAGAGGGTGCCATCTTGAAATGGCTCTTCTGTCAGCACCAGCAAATGTAAGTTCTGTGCCCCATATGCTTAAAAGAGCCTGGGTCTATCTATTTCCCTAGTTGCTCAAAGATCACTCTTATCTGGGTATCATTGGACCACCCACTGGGAAGCCCCACCACTGCAAGCTTCTTGAAGTCTGTTCTCTTTAGATGTGAATTGACCTCTTCTGTGCCCATCACAAGGTAGGGAAGAGGGCACTGGCTGCAGGAACAGATCCTGGCATTCTTCTTTGAGAAGCACTGTTTTTTAATTACTTCGCATAATTTTTTTATATAACCCAGTTCTGTCCAGGAAGTTATCAGGTAGATGGGACTCAGTATGCTACACAAACTGAAGACACTGCCATAGACCTTCATTAATGAATGAGATGGAAAGAACTCAGACATTCCGGAATCTAAATCTCTACCTCCACGCACATTAAAATCTCTCACCAAATGATTACCCATTAAGGAAATGCACACAGGAAAAAAATGCATATAGAACCTCTTTCCAAAGTGTCTAAAAGTGCCGTTTCTGAACAGAGAAAATGAGTATTTGGGAAAGATACATGTTTAAAGGACCAAAATCTAAAGCAAACATTTAATCAATGAATACCTCTCATTAAAAAGTAATACGTGCTTAAATACCTAGCAAGGAAATATGCAAGGCAATTAATCCTTTCCGCTTACGGTTCTTATCATTTGGTATCACCGCACTCTCGCTTCCCTAGCATTC
The DNA here is from genome assembly GCA_004027715.1 of Plecturocebus donacophilus. Taxonomy (NCBI): domain Eukaryota; kingdom Metazoa; phylum Chordata; class Mammalia; order Primates; family Pitheciidae; genus Plecturocebus; species Plecturocebus donacophilus. The sequence continues at coordinate 34,489 of PVKP010016773.1, forward strand.
CCCAGGGGAAGATCCAGCAGTGAGAAGAAAGGTGAAACGCACAGCCAGGCATTCCAGATGAACTCTCTCTGGCTGAAACTTTGTTTTTAACTGTTACCTCCCAACTCCCCAGTTAACCAACTTCAGTTGCCTTTATTTGCATTTTAATAGTTACCCTAATTCCAAACTTAAAATTATACACTTTTCCCAGCTGCTTTTTAAATGCTACATTATAATTTTGAGGAAGGATCATACGTAATTACATTTAATAGACACAGAATTGATTGAAACACTTAGCTGGAACAAAAAGCCCAGACCTAATTTTGTAAACATGTTATTGTACAGTAACCCCCAATGAGTTTGTTCTTAAATCTTCTAATTAATTTTTAATTAAAAAGCTCAAAGATGCTATTACACTTGTTGTTGTAAATGGCAGCCTCATGCAAGTAGAAACAGCAGAGCAGTGTAGACAAATATCTCCCATTAAAGTCTGTGTTAATGAGAACTGCTGTGTTCAGGATTTCTGCGATAGAAAAGGGGCAGAAACCACCATATAAGGGAACCATTTGATGGAAGCTTTTCCCCCCTAACTTGTAGAGAGATGTGTACATCAAGTGTGATGAGTTTGTATACGACAAGCTGTCCAAAACCTTATTTAAACATATCCTTCTTCTACCCTTTTCAATATCCAGCTAAATATAGCTAGTGCATTCAGTGGCAAATTATATTTAATACTGTTACAAGCCAGAGAAGCTTCTGCTTCTTGCAATGATGAGTCTTGCTCTCCTGTTCAAATGCCATCTTGATGTTAAATTACAGTGCCTCTCCTCACAGCCCCTGCATAGGCAGACACTCTCAGTCTCTCCATTTTAATATCTCCATCTATCAGCCCGATCTTGCAAGGGTTTTGTTGTAATGCAGTAATTGAAACTCTGTTTCTCTGGGGATGTAGGTGATGTCACAAATGGAGAATTATTAATAGCACCAAACACTGCAAGTGTCTTTTTTCAATGCAATATCTTAATAACAGGAGGAAACATGTTTCAGCAAAGACCGACCAGATCATTCTCCTTGCCTGTAACTCAAACATGATCAGCACATCATCAGACCAGGTGTCCTTCCTCTGCCTGGCTGCTCAGGGAATCAGCCACGTGGAGGACTGTAATTTAGAAGTTATGGTGCCATGTTTACTAGCTGCACTTTGCAATTAAAAGGAAAAATGTCCGTTGCTGTCCTTGTCATCTTGGTTCCTAAAAAAGGCAAGATTTATATAATGCATGGGCATCGTTCTGTAAGTGTGGACATATTTCTCCTTTTCAAATTTTCCAAAGACAGATCCCAATGCTATCCAAAACTTCTAGGCCAGGGTTCCTTGCAAAAATGAATTGTTGACCATTTCATCTTTATGCAGGCTTCCTCTACAGACCAGGGCTTTTCAGCCCCAGTACTACTGACATCTGGCTGCGTGAGTAGGCTTGGGGAGGCCCTACCTTCTGCACCACAGGATGTCCAGCAGCAACCCTGTCTCCCACCCACCGGATGACAGTAGCGCCACCCCTCCCAGGTGTGTCAGTCAAACAGGTCTCCAGACATTGCCAGGTATCCCATGGGAAGAGGATAAAATTGCTCATGATTGAAAACTACTACTATAGATTGAACAAGGAAAGACACCCTTAAGGGAACCATCCACATGAATAAGAGAGTGCATATTGATATAGCAAGTAGCATTGCTGACAGGAAGACTCATCATAAGGGTCTCAGATTGAGCCAGGCAACTAAGAAGATGGGCTAGAGTGTGTGTATGTGTGTGTGTGTGTGCATGTATGTATGTGTGTGCATGTATGTGTATGTGTGTGTACTATGTATGTGTATGTGTATGTGTGTTCATGTGTGTGTAATGTGTAGGTGTGTGTATGTATATGTGTGCATATGTGTACTGTATGTGTTTCTGTATGTGTGCATGTGTGTGTACATGTGTGTGTGCTGTGTACATGTGTGTGCCTGTATGTGTGTACATTGTGTGTGTGTGTGTGTGTGTGTGTGTGCATGCTCAAGCAGTCAAGCATGTGTTTGTGTAAGAGGAGAAGCCTGCTGAGCCAGTGGGAAAGTTTCCAGCTCAACTGTAATTCATGCTCATTCTTTCCGAAGCACCTTGGTCTGATCTCCTAAAAGGAAGCCGCTAAAGGCCAGAAAGGAGCAGGAAGTCCACCTCAGGGCTTTCCAACAATGCCCTTTGTTAACACGCCCCGTGGAGGAGCATGGGCACACCCCTGAAGCCCAGACAGCAGTGGGGACAGGCCAGGAACCAAGCACAGCACGAGGGGGTCCTGCAGAGCCCTCTGGCCCAAGCTGCCCAGGCAGAGAAGGCTGAGAGGGCGTAAAGGATGTCCCCTGAACAGGGTGGGGTTTGCTTTCTCAGATGTGTTCCTGTCATCAAATGGACACACTCCGAGGAGGACATCCTCAGTAACTGTAAACCAAATCACATTGGCAACATGCTCTTTCGTTTAAGGAAACTCAATGGCAATTCTTTTGAGAAGAGGAAGAAGCATTTTTCTGTGAAGTGAACCATCTTTATTAATTTCTATTTTTTCCAGTTTGGATGTTGGGGGCTTCTCTAGTAAGAACCATTGTCTACAGGATGTGGTGCCTCCAAATGACTGGAAAAAACAGGAATAAATGATGTCCCAGGAGGGGAATTTTAGGCATTAGACAGAGCTAGAAGGCCTGAGTTTGAATTCTGGCTCAGACCTCAGCCACATCACTCAGGCTTGCTCAGGGTAACAAAATCTGTTCTCTTTATGTCAAAGGGTGTGTGAGGATCATATACACAAAAGGGCTGAGTAAACTGTAGATTGCTATTGCAGATAATGTTATTTATTTTTTATTTTTTAGCAAGAAAACATTTCTTAGTGACTGGTGGCAGCTAACCGTCGGTATAGATAACCTAGCAAGCTTCAGCAGTGGCCTGACAGGTTCTGGCTACCTCTTCCAAAAAGTGGGGACTTATCCTCTCGCTTCAAGGTCACCTGCAGTCCTTAGCTTTCCCGATAGATTTCTCTCTCCAAAAGTTCCTATTTTTAGCTGTTTTCACAGGGGCACCCAGAGGCAAATATTATACAGAAACTGCTACATTTAGACTGTGATAACCCACACCTGCTGGACAGGAAGTTAACCTTTGTATAAAGAAGAGGGTTGGCTGAGTCAATGTATGGCAAGAATAATTTGGAAAAGTCAGTGCTGGAACGACACAAGTCCTTTCTCAAGCATCCTCCAGCATTTCAGAAGCACCTGCCAATTAATATGTTAATTACAAACCATTCTTACCTGTTCAGGAAAGGGCCCCTAAGGCCTTCTTCCAGGGGAGACTTTCAGCTTTATGAAAGCCACTATATAGGAAGAAACACAAAATACTTTCCTTCCCTCCAGCCTATACTTCAAACTTGTTCCCATTTCTAAACAATGTCCAACCTCCATCAAAATTCCTGAGTAGCAACTATATTGCATTTCTTATGCAAAAAGTAAAAGAAATAGCAACTATGGAAATTATTATCTTGATGTATACCCTCGTCCAAAGTTCACCTCTCATTTGTCTGGGATAATTTTCCTAAATCACTTATATTTTATCTTATTCCTCAGCCAGAGTACATTTTTATATTCGAATTTCAGCACCCACCTCCACTGCCAATTCTCCCTTTTTCTGGCGTTCTATCTCTTCGGAATGCCTTGCAGGTATTCAAGCCCAAATTATCTAGGTCACTGCAATCCTGTGTTCCTGGGATTTGAGCCATAGCTTTGAAATTGTAATAAATGTGTCAGCAATTCTTAAGGTACTAACCTTTGTGAAGTTCATACCAAGCAAGACTGAGTATCGGGTAAGTTTTAACCATGATCAGCCTAAATCTCTGATGTCTAAACTTATATGCACCACTGCACCCCAGCCAGCATCTTGCTTCTTGAGAAAAGTGTTGTTGTTTTTTTAAAAAAAAGTTAATGGTGCTCCAGCCTTCTCCCTTCCAACAGAGGGAAAGCGATTCTGCACGTCATTACTAGCCAGCCCTCAAGGGGAATTGTGGAAACCATCTCCAAAAAAAAAAATCAGTGCTGTTTCCCTATCTAGTTGTCATTAAATCCAGCATTCTAGATTCTGTCACTGCAATGATTCTGATAAACCACCAAGTTTATTAGATCACATCCAGATCACAAAACTATTCAGTTGAAAAATATCTGCAAGATTTGTTCACTCTTCCCTCTCTGGACCCTCCATGAGAGAGAGGTTGGCCAGGTTGGATTAAGAATTGCTGAGCAATATCTCTCTCTGGGGCAAGGGCCAGTCAGGAAGAAGACCCTACTTTATGCAAATTATTGTTCCCAGAGGGTAGTACAAAATGTGGGAACATCAAATAGCAATTTTTTTTTTTGAGACAGAATTTTGCTCTGTTGCTCAGGCTGGAGAGCAGCGGTGTAATCTCGGCTCACTGCAGCCTCCACCTCCTGGGTTCAAGAAATCCTCCTGTCTTACTTAGTCTCTTAAGTAGCTGGGACTACAGGCATGCACCACCACACCCAGCTAACTTTTTTTGTATTTTTACTAGAGACGGGGTTTCACCATGTTGGCCAGGCTGGTCTTGAACTCCTGACCTCAAGTGATCAGCCTGTCTCGACCTCCCAGAGTGCTGGGATTACAGGCATGAGCTGTGGCACCTGGCCCAAGTGCCAATTTTCCATGGGCTTGCATTTCTGTTGGAGGTAGAATGTATATTCATTTTAAGTGCCTATCAACAATGATATATTTCTAATACATTAGTTCTTTTATTCTCCTTTGTCAAGATTTCAATTCAATATGACAGTTGAATGATGTGTTAAAAAATAAATGCTGGCCAGGTGCGGTGGCTCATGCCTGTAACCCCAGCACCTTGGGAAGCTGAGGCGGGTGGATCACTTGAGGTCAGGAGTTTGAGACCAGCCTGGCCAACGTGGTGAAATCCCGTCTCTACTAAAAAATACATAAATTAGCCTGGTGTGGTGGTGTATGCCTTTCATCCCAGCTACTCGGAAGGCACAGGAGAATCGCTTGAACCCGAGAGGCACAGGTTGCAGTCAACCAGTATCACACCACTGCACTCCAGCCTGAGCAAGACTCCATCTCAAAAACATAAAAATAAAAGTAAAAAAGGCTGGCCTGACTGTGTAACAGGTGTTGTGCTAAGCATCTTATGAGTGTTAGATTATTTGATCTGCACAACAACCTATTTATAGCTGAGACTGAGACACAGAACAGCCTAGTAACTTGCCCAGTCACCTAATTAGTGAGAAGCAGAGGTGGGAACCTAGCCGGTCTGGTTGCAGCCCCTGTTCTCCTGAGCCCTGTACTAGGCTTCCCCGGAAACCCAACCACTGTCCGCTGGTCTTCCTAAAACACTTCCCAGATTGCTTCATCTGCCTCACTGGCAAGTGCATGGCCTGGGTATATGCCTGCCACTTCCCTCCACACACTGAGTTCCCCAGAAGTAACAAGGAGCCAGGAGCCACAGCTAGAGACTCAGACCCCAGAGGGACGGCTGCCACCTGCAACCAACAGGTAAATCTCCAAGATGTTCCTCACTGACAGAATCTCCTCGCTAAGGTCCCCGAAATGACCGAGAGAAGGTGTCCTCAGCCTGCTGGCCTCTGTCGTTTCTCATCAACAGTCGTAAGTCTTCAGGGAAATCAGAAGTAGTAACTTCTCCGGAAAAGGTTGAAGACCCTCCAGCAAGGATACTGTGAAGGTGCAAACACTCCAAGCTAATGAACCGAGGAGAGACAAATCAGATTTCCCTCTCGAGCTCAGTCTTCGGTGACCTCCAGGAATTTTCATCACTCTGGGGATAATTGATTTGTGAGTGCTTTGATTGGAAGCGGGCCATTTTTGCCTGATGGAGGCAATCCTGTATGCGGGGAAAAGGAAAATGTTTTCTCATGGTTTCTGCAGAGCAGTCCCTGAATAAATAAGACACAGCAGAGTAATGAAGTAATGACAGCTTTTGTCTTAGCCTCGAAGAATGTCATCATGCAGGAATAATTCATGGCTTGGTACTGTCAGTCCTATTTATGTGACTCTCAACTGTCAAGCCCTACGAAACTAGACTCCATGTGAGCCCTTATGTGCCACACTGAATTTACTTATGCTCCTGAAATTCAGAGACTTTACCAATTGTCACTTATTCAACGAAGGCCTTAACTAGTTTAACTTTTATGTAGCCCATCAGAAAGACAGCTCCTGCCTCCCTGACCAAGGCATCTAGGTCCTCAGTACACTCTGACCTTAAAATGTTGACTCAAGTTACATCAAGATTTGATCATACACATGTGAGTATCAAAGTCTCTTTTTCAGGAAAGGTAAAAGTTTTCTCTGCCTGCAATCCATGAATATGTTACCATGCTCTACATTGCTGAGAAGAAATGAATTACATGAGGAATTGGTAATGAAAGCACTTTCATTAGCCTCTATTGGCTAATGGGGAATTACCAAGTGAGGAGATCTCTCCGGAGCTTCGCTAAGGAAATACGTTTTGCTCAATGCCCATTTCAAGGATGGGAGTCTGCATCCCACTAAGTGGCTGAGAGCTGAGGCTTCATGGAGGTGCCTTTGGTTTCTCCAGGAAATGTAAGGAGTGGGTGGCTTTTAGGAGTGACTGTGAAGGGCCATTCAGTCCACCTCCAGCTAGTTGCTCCAATGCCTGTGCATGGTGAACAGAAGATGATATCTCTCCTCCCAGAGCCTTGGGCCCACTCCCGTCCTTGCACACCCTCCATGCCCTGAACTACACAATGCTTTCTTTGGTGCCATGCAGAAATGCTCAATTCAGACTAGCATGGGAGAGAGGAAATACACCTGCTTATGTATCTGCAAAGTTCAGGGACTCAAGGGAGGTCCCAGTCTATGTGTTCTTAGAACATCCCTGGCTCCAGCCCTCCCTCATAGTAGGCTTGATGGTCACCAGGGAACAATTTAACAGGAATCCTGATTGACTTGGTGGCCATGCATACATCTCCAAGCTGATTGGTTCAACCTCGTCATGTACCTATCCCTGAGCTGACTGGTTAAGTGCAGTCATGTGTGCATTCCTGCACTGACTGGTTCGTCCTGGTCACGTGAGCCTCCCTGAGTTGTTTGGTTTGGTCTTTTCATATGCATATCTCTGAACTGATTGGCTTCAGTTGGTCATATGTGCACCCCTGAGCGGCTTGGTTTGAATTGGTCTTGTGTGTGTCCTTGAGCTGACTGATTTAATCTGGTCACATGTATATCCCTGAGCTGATTGGTTCAGCCAAGCCGGATCATTGCCTATTCCTAGGAGAAGGTTGGAGTATTAAACCAAGTGAAATGTACTCCTCACAGCAAGGAAGGGCACTTTTAGCAGAGAAGAAGGAAATTTTGGGCAGGCAGAAACAGTCACACTCCATGTAATTTGCAGCTATGAGCCTTGTGAAATACTTGTTTTATCTGCATGTTATAGGTGGAAAACATGGACTCAGAAGTGATGTAAATTGTCCAAAGTCACAGAGCTGGTAAATGGTGGGTCCAGGATTCAAACAGAATCTGTGTGATCCCAAATTCTAAGATTTTTCTGCAGCCTGCTCCAACATTTCACCCTTGAGATCTTGATTTTAAACCCTACTAATGCCACCCTACTAAGGCCACCAACACTCACACTTAAGAATAGAGTAGAAATGCTGTGATGTTTCAGAAGCACCAATGTTAGAAGGCCCGTTTACAATTCCACTTGGACAAATTTTCTTCTAAGCAAACCTGCTGCTGCCAGTGGGAATGGGACACCTTCTGGAGGTGTGACAGCAGGCTCCAGGGACTGGGCACCTGCTAGGTCACTAGGGTCTGGTCAGACAGGACACAGGTGGGAAGATCAGTTTGCACCAAAGGTTAAAAAGCAAGGTGCAAGGTGCAGGGGATGAGATTGTCCAGAGGCAGGGAATGAACACTGATGTTCTTACCAGCCCTGAAACCCCACAGGCTACTCACAATCCACTTTGTGGATTTAAATGACAGGGGCTCTTTCTCACAGCACAGGGAGGAGCTGTGGGTTGGATGTCCACATGGAGCGGGGGCCTGGGTAGTCTTTCACCTGTCATGCCCTCAGTCTATGTCCTTTGCCAGTTTCCACAGACTGACATGTTTGGCCACTGTTTTCCCAGCCATATCTGGTGGCAGCATTGCTGCCCCTTGTGACCTGTAGTCCAGACTCCTGAACACAGCGAATGTTCACCCAGAGCCATGGAGTGATGGGCACACCTGCCTAGTCAAGAATGACCCCCATCTCTCAGAATACTAGTGTAACCTTCAGCAGAGACCTTGGCACTGCAGAATCTGAGAAGAATCCTTCAATCTTGAGGGTGTCACTATGCCACACCCATGACAGCCTGCCCTGGTCCCACCCTCAATCATGGGGAGCCTTCATGAAGAGAGATTATGAGGTCAAGAGCCCAGCCTTTCCCCTGCTCCGTCTCACTTTCCACCATCCTGTCCCTCTCCATGGGGCAGGAGGAGAGCCTTTGCCATATTCAAGTGCAGTCGGTGTGTACTTATTGAGCACCTACGGCATGCCAGGTCCTCAGCTGAGCCCTTTGAATACTCTGATGAATACACCAAATAGAAAACGTCCTGTGCCCATGCAGAGCTCACAGGAATCACGAGGGGACAAGTCAGTGAGATCGTCTCAGATGGTGACAACAGCATAGAGAAACCAGAACCAGGTAACGTGACGCAGTGACTGTGTAGAGGCGCCTTTCTGTCAGATACTCAGGTAGGGCCTATGGAAGGAGCTGACAGGTGACCCAAGACAGAGGAGCTGACAGAATTTACCAGAGGAGGAGCTGGGGGCCCTGATAGGCTGGGGCTGGGCTCCACCACCCAGAGCCCCCCTTCCCTGTCAGCAGGAAGGTAGCAGAGGCTTGGCAGGCCCCTTAGCTGCAGCAAATGAAAGGCCAACTGCACAGTGGGGAAGTCTCTGGGAAGAGGCAGCCTTTTAAGCAGATTCTGTCTTCTCCGTCCTGGAGCTCATTTCCAAGTATGTGGCAACATCAGACCTCCTGAGGGTCACTAGTGTCACTTGATAAATTCCTCACCCCCTCACTCCCACCCCCCGGAGTGTATTTCTACAAGGAAGCAGCTGTCTCCATCAGGGCAGGCCTCAGGGGAGGGGAGGAGGGGCCCTCTGTGCACCACACCCCACCCCACCCAGGAACACAGATCTGAGAGGAGGCCAGGCTCGCTGTGATGCCCAGGTGGGGCTCTGTAGGCACAGGGGAGAGATGAGGGAAGGCCTCCCAGCTGATGTCAGGTGAGGAGGCCCCTGCACACGCCATATGTCTCTAAACCCCAGCCCCCCATACTGCCTGGCACCAATAGAAGTTCTGAAACATTGGCAACTTCCTTGGAGGAAGCTGAGCAGCTGTTGGCTCAGAAACATCAAACAACGGGCAGTGAGGGCCAAACTACCAGGTGCTTCCCCGGCACACAGGAAGCAGTGCCCACTGCAAGCCAGTAGAGTGGGGAGCCAGTGGGGGCTCCTGAGCTGAGGAGGGACAGGGAACAGACAGCGGAGAGAGGGTATATTGAAGCATATACAGCTGGGACTTTTAAAAACTAAATGAGAATAATAATGATGCCAGCTGGGGCTGCATGTTTACAGGAGCCAGGAATAATAGCTCTGCTATGTACTCACAAGCACGATTTCACTCGACCGCAAAAACCATATCAGGAGGAGCCCTAGGTATGTGTTTTTCAGGTGAGGCAAGGAGTCTCGCAGAAGTTAACTGCTACTGGCAGGTGGCAGGCAGGTCTTCAGCCCAGCAACAGCTGAAGGGGCAGCCCCGTCATCCGTGAGGACATCTAGGCCTCCACACTGCTAACCTGTGGGACTGGAAGATTCCTAGGGAGGGGATGCAGTGCTGTGCACAGACGATGTTCGTGCACCCGTGACGCATCCCAGGGCTCCACCCACTGTATGCAGAAGCAGCCCCTCCCACGCTGTGGCACCAAAATGTTCCCAGACATTGACAAATGTTCCATAGGGGGCGGGGCAGGCGGCACAATCACCCTGGCTGAGAAAACGGTTTAAACCAAAGCATCCTGTACTTCAGCCCCAGGGAGAGCATCTGGACCAAGAAAGCAGAGCAGCACCGCGCAGCGCCACCACATGGTACCTCAGAAGAATTTGCACCAAAGACCAGTTGCACGTGACCCAAAAGGCAGGAGAATAAAGGCAGAGAAAGCCTTTGATAGCAAAAGAGACTAGTCTCAGCAGGTATTTATTTAATAGTTACATGTGCTTATAAATATCTGTGACCCTGTTGTCATAGACTAAGCTCTCAGGAAGAGAAGTGTTAAGTGTCTCAGTATATTTGTTAGAGCACAAGGCCAACCACGAGCAGAAGCTCAATAAACAACCTTGATGACACTGGAGACCCAACGGGGACGGAGGGGGCTGTCAGCAGCCTGCGGTGCTCTGAGGCTGTCTTCACCCTAACCAGCTGCTGGTTCCCCCATTATCCACCTGCAAACCCCAGCAGATCCCCAAACTCAGAGAGCTCTTTTCCAACTCACCCCGTTTCTTCCCTGCTGACTCATGAGCACACAGAGCCAGGGAACATGATGCAGACAGGAATCTCATCCTGGAGCCAGGTCCCACCCCAGTTCCCAGGGCTTGGTTCCTTTAGGAACAAGGTCAAAGCCCATCCTCCTGGGCCTAAGTCACTCTCCTTGAAAGTTTTCTGCCCGTGTAAAGGCTAAAGCAACAATTGCTTTTCCAGGTGATTTTCCTACAAACAGGGTCATTATTTTCATCATTTCCTCCGCCCCCATCTTCTGCAGTAGCCCTGGGTACTTTTACCTTTCTTATCTAATTATTGCCTCTAACTAATTGTTATAAATACAGTTTCCTCCAGCTGTATTTACTGTTTGCACAAACTGTTGCTTGGCCTGGGAAATAGTGAACCTGCAAATTCACAGTACAAAGCCTATGGATGTAATGGATAAAACGTTTTTGTCTCAAATCGAAATGTTTAGCTCAAATGAAAGAAGAAAACTGTCACAATTTTTATGTGAACGTCTCTTCAGTGGAAATGACACCTGGATGCTAAGAATTGGTGTCCCCACCGCAGAGTGATGGGTTATTAGGGAGCTTTAAGGAGCATCAGTGTCTGCGAAAAACAGTTGGAAGAAAGCGTGACTTTGATCCTTCTTGGGGAATCGCAATAGTTCTGGAATGCTGGAGCTGTCTGCTGTGCCCACTAAATCAGGGCAAACATGACCAAATGAATATGTTGCAATCATATCCCTATTATTTTTCTGTATCTCCAATTTATTCAGAGAGCAGGAGAGATATTTAACAATTACTTAGCAGCCTTCTTTACAGAACGAGAGGATGAATACAGATAACGCTGGAAAAAATTATTGAGAACAGAATATTGAATTATCTGTGGATGGGAGAGAGCACATGAATAATTCATTCTCTCCACCTTCAGTATGGGGCCCCTCCCGGGCCTGCGAGGCCAGGCTGCTGGGCTGAGCTGAGCTGCGGCAGGGTATATGTGGAGGAGGCATGCTCACATCTTGGCTTTCCCCATTTTGCAAACAGTGCAAAGCTAGGCGTGGAACTTGCTGTGCAAAAGCAACTTCATTTCAACCTTTTTGCTTTTCTGCAGAGCATATATAATTTCTGCATTGCTGTGGACAGTAATCAGTAATGAAGTCATTAAATGCAAGAGGGGTGGAGAGAGAACTGTCTGCCAACCTCCCGCATTAAATTCAGGTACTTTGGCACATCTCTAATTAAGATCAGGAGGCTTGGGTTCCAATTGACAAAGCTCTTCATTCCCTTGATGTTCTGTCAAGAGCGCTCGAGGGCAGAGCTAATACAGTGAGCAGGGTAATGGCCTGGATAATTCCAATAAAGATTTCAAGTTATACTAGATTCTGGAGGTTAACTGGTACTACCCAGAGAAGGAGGCCATTTCTGGAGGTGTTGCCAAGTCTCTTCCAGACCTACAGAAAGATGTCATATTCATGAGACAATGGCTAAGCAATTTGCCTAGAGTCCACAGGGACCACCTTCAGAACCCTCAGGCTCAGGACTCTCTCTTATTAAACTAATGGTGTCTCCCTCTAAGCGCCTGAGATCCTCAGTGCAAACTGCTCCCAACAAGATTCACCCTAGGGAGCAATAAGGAGACATATCATGTCTATGGAAAAACCAGTGGCCAGGTAATTCCTAGGGAAAGTGTATTGTTTTGTTTTCTTCTCATTTAGATATTTGGAGAAAACATTTTGACATTTGCTGGTTATTCCAGCTTTCTGCCAAGGAACCAAGCTTGAATGCATTAATTTTAGATTTATATTTAAGAAACCCACATCTGATGTGTGAGTGTGAGGAGTGGAGTGGGGGAGGGAGAGGACTTAGAAAATTTTGGCTTCTGTATCTTAAAGGATTCCTTTCTATTTAGATGACGGGAAACAGAGAGGTACCCAGAGAGGAGGAGGTAGTGATGTTTGTGAAGTGCAAAAAGGCTCCCCAACCACTAGGGGTCGCTCTCCAAGACAGGCTCATTTTCCATCCAGAGATGTCCTGCCTCTATGGCCAGTGAGCAGGCTTACCTGTCCACCTGCAACAGGTAGACACCTGCCCAGGTGAGGACTTCATGGATTGTGAAGACTAAAAGAGCTGCAGCCACCAAATATTTGGGTTTGTTCTGTCTCCTTGCTCTGTCTGTCCATTTCCAAAAGGCAATCAGTAAGTCACCAAAAAGCCTCCAGAGTTTGTAAATTGTCTTTCCATGTGGTTTTCAGTTGATGGCCAAGTTGGAAGTCATTTGCTTGCATTAGATGCCAATCTACAGTGTTAATTTGGGAGTTGGCAGCTCTACCTCTGCCCCACTGAATGATCCAATAACAGAACCCAATAAAACTTCTATTTGAGCTGTAAACTATAGTTAGGTCAAGTGGCCTTAAAAATCTCTATTAAGCCATATCCTTGGGTTCCATGAAACTCTCATATTCATGTTTCTTTCTTTCTTTTCTTCTTTCCTTCCTTCCTTCTTTCCTTTCCTTC